>MU667852.1:979-66714 GCA_026770625.1 Nicotiana glauca
GATTTATCTATCTCTAACAATCATGAACTCTCAATTTATCATAATTCTTTCTCAAGCAATTATAATAATCTACTAAACGTACTCTCTCAAATTACGTTAGCTAATTTTCACAATACAGTTCACATAGATTGCACCCGGGATTTTGTTATCTCTAATCCAACCCCTAAACCATCGGTTATGACTCTCGTCTATACTCCGGGAGTGATGTTGTTCATACAATCACCTAAATATGCACTCTCTCTCAAGAAGATACACAATAAATAGGAACGGATAATTGATGGCACTTTCAACTATTCCACAATCAAAACGTATATGAACAATTAGAGATTAAACAACAAAACCTAATTAAATTGATAAAGCAACCAAGTAATTCCCAACGGGTTCCATCAAAACCTTAGATTAAGAATTTAGCTACTCATGATAATGGGTAAATAAACTAAAATAGAATTCATCATAAAAATCAAAAGAAAAGAAGAAAAGTGTTTGGAGAAATCTCTCACAATAGTTTCCCTTGCCAAGATACCCTAAAAATCAATATATGCCTCATTTGGGCGAAGTCTAATGTTTTAAATAGGGTTTAGGTCTAAAAATCCCGTTTTTACACTTTGACCCCTGAAGTTTCGTCGCCTGCCGCGGTTCTGCCGCGGTCGCGGTAGAACCGCGGCCAATCAACCTCTCTGATTCTCTGAGATTCCATTAGCCTTCCACCGCGGTTCTGCCGCGGTCGCGGTAGAACCACGGCCAAACAGTGCCTCTGAATCCTAATAGCTAGTATGACGTGACTTCAATGGGAATTTGCATATTTGGCCTCTTTTCTCCAATATTGACTCCAAAATTGCTCCTTAGCCTTCCTTAGCCATTTATCACCTACAAATCATGAAAAACGCTAATAAGAGCATTTTGTTGTCATATTTATCATCAAAACAACATAAGAAGGTGATTATTTAAGGCGTGATTATAGTCAAATTCATCTATTATCACCTATCCTCTATGTCTGATGATCCATGGCTATGGCATAGAAGACTTGGCCATGCTAGCATGCATTTGATTAAAAAACTGTCCAAACATGATTTAGTTATTGGTTTGCCTAAACTGAATTTCTCTAGAACTCATATTTGTGATGCATGTCAATTGGGTAAGCAAACCAGAAACTCTTTCAAAAATAAAGATATAGTATCTACTTCTAAACCTTTACAACTACTTCATATGGATTTATTTGGGCCTACTAGAACTGCTAGTATAGGAGGTAAGAGGTATGCTTTTGTTATTGTTGATGACTTTTCACGTTTCACCTGGGTAATCTTCTTGTCTCATAAGGATGAAGCCTTAAGAAATTTTGAAGTTTTCTGCAAAAAGGTTGAAAGAGAAAAAGGTCATCTGATCTAAAAAATTTAGAGTGACCATGGAGGAGAATTTGAAAGCAGAGCTTTTGAAGACTTCTGCAACGATCAAGGATACACTCACAATTTCTCCGCACCACGATCACCACAACAAAATGGGGTTGTGACAAGGAAGAACAGAACTCTCCAAGACATGGCAAGAACCATGCTACTAGAACATTCATTGCCAAACCATTTCTGGGCAGAGGGAGTAAGTACTGCTTGTCACATCCTTAATCGTTGCCTCATAAGGCCAATTCTGAAGAAGACTCCTTATGAACTCTGGAAAGGTAAACGTCCAAATATCAGCTACTTCCATCCCTTTGGAAGAAAATGTTTTATTCACAATAACAATAAAGATAATCTTGGAAAGTTTGATCCAAGAAGTGACGAAGGTATTTTTCTTGGTTACTCGTTAAATAGCAGATCTTTTAGAGTCTACAATAAATGCACTTTATGTGTAGAAGAATCTGTACATGGTATATTCGATGAAAATAATCCCTTGGTCGAGAAAGGAACTATTGCAGGTGACGAAAATCAAACTCAAGAGGCTCAGGACAAAGGAAAATCACAGGAGTCGACTAGCACATCTGGGGTGATAGAGTCAACTGGAGAAAATAATAGCAATACTCCAGATCCACAAGTCGAGTCAACTACAAATATAATCTGACCAAATGAATGGATAAGCGAACCCGAATATCCTCAGAAATTTATTATAGGAGATCCAAACGAAGAAATGAAAACCAGGGCTGCTCTCAAGAAGAAAGCAAATATTGCATTGATTTCTCAAATTGATCCAAAAAAAGTAGAGGAAGCACTGTAGGATTCAAGCTGGGTACAAGCTATACAGGAGGAATTAGTTCAGTTCAGCAAGAATCAAGTGTGGAAACTAATACCCAAACCTGAAAATGTGTCTGTGATTGAAACAAAATGGGTATTTAGAAACAAATTGAATGAGGATGGAAAGGTTATAAGAAATAAAGCGAGATTAGTTGCACAGGGCTATTCACAACAAGAAGGAGTCGACTATGATGAAACTTTCGCCCCAGTATCTCGTCTGGAGTCTATTCGAATTCTTCTGGCATACGCATCATTCAAAGGATTCAGGTTGTTTCAAATGGATGTTAAAAGCGCATTTTTGAATGGATTTATCGAGGAAGGAGTTTTTGTAAAACAGCCTCTAGGCTTTAAGGATTCAAAATTTCCATACCATGTATACAAGCTTACTAAAGTACTGTATGGGTTGAAACAAGCTCCACGTGCCTGGTATGATAGGTTGAGTACTTTGCTTATCGACTATGGCTTTACCAGAGGTAAAATAGACACTACTCTGTTCATTAAACGATCATCAGAAGGTAATCTCATTATTCAAATTTATGTTGATGATATTATATTTGGTAGTGCTAACCCTCTTATGTGCAAAGAATTCTCAAATCTTATGTAAAGCGAGTTCGAAATGAGCATGATGGGTGAACTCACATTCTTCCTTGGGCTACAAATCCAACAAACTGAAGAAGGAACTTTTATTTGTCAGACCAAATATACAAAAGAGTTGATTCAAAAATTTGGTATGAACAATGCAAGTCAATTGGCACTCCTATGAGCCCCGCTACAAATCTAGACAAAGATGAACAGGGCACCCCAGTTGATGAAACCAAATACAAGGGAATGATTGGATCACTGCTATGTCTGACAGCAAGTCGACCAGATATTATGTTCAGCGTATGTAAATATGTCAGGTTTTGGTCAGCTCCGAAGGAGTCACACTTGACTGCTGTAAAGAGAATCATTCGATATCTCATTGGAACTATATCTCATGGATTGTGGTATCCTCGCTCTAACTCTTTTAAATTAGAAGGTTTTTCAGATGCTGATTTTGCAGGTGATAAAGAAGATAGAAAGAGCACAAGCGGCACTTGTCAATTACTAGGAAAGGCATTAATATCCTGGAATAGTAAAAAAACAAGCATTAGTCACCTTGTCCACTACTGAAGCGGAATACATTGCCATTGGACAGTGCTGTGCACAACTACTATGGATGTCTCATCAATTGGGTGACTATGAGCTTTTGTTTAAACCTATACAAATTTTTTGTGATAATTCTAGCGTTATCTGTCTTTCAAAAAATCCTTGCATCACTCAGGAGCAAAGCATATAGATATTAAGCATCATTTTATTAGAGATCATGTTCTTAAGGGAGATATAGAAATAGCCTTTGTTGGCTCCTCTGCTCAATTAGCCGATATTTTCACTAAACCCTTGTTAGAAGAAAGTTTTTGTACTTTGAGAAAATTACTTGGTATTATTTACCTGTCCAATAACTCTTAGGACTTATGTGTCAAATTACTTTTAAGTTCTATAATTGTCCTTTTCCTGCGCATTTATTACGCCTCCGATTTTTTCCCTCTCTTTTCACTTCGTTCACATCATTTCGTAGTCTGGAGATGGAAAGCCAATCATCACGTCTTCTCAACTGACAACTTTTCCTTTTTTGCACTCAACCGTCAAAACCCTCTTCTTAAGTTAGAAAACCCTCTTAGTCACTCTCATCTCCATCTTCTCTCTAAAAATTCGAGCAATCCCTTCTTCTACAATGGTGAAACACTTCAAGAATCCCTTTGCCTCCACCAGAAAAAGTACCCGCTCTAAGGCGAAAACCCCTTCTGCGCCTCCTGAGCAAGTAGACCTAGGGTCTGATCACTCTGAAGGATTCGCCTCATCTCAGGGTCATTTCTCTGAACACTCCCAACTCCTAGGAGAGAAAGCCTTAGGCAAACGACCCATAGAATATCTTCCCTTTTCATCCATTCCAAAGAAATCAAAGGTTGATTTCTCTGCCTCACTCGAGTCTGACCTAAATTTCTGGGATACCGCAAATAGGGATCTTTTCATCACTTTTAAGGACAAGCCAATCGCCCATGGAAGAATCATTGATCTTGATGATATGGAAGCCCTCAACTGTAAGGTTAAAGAACTCTTTGTTTATCAAGGATGGGAAAAATTCCTCTATACTCTTCTGCCTAAGGTATATGAACCCCTGGTCAGAATGTTTTATGCAAATCTTCGCTCCTTTAAACCAGATAGGCTAGAATCTCTAGTGCTAGGTAAGCGCATTGTACTTGATTGTGCCTTGTTTGACTCTCTTTTCCAATATTGTTGCTCTGGTTTCCCTACTCTCTTTAAAAATGTGTGGCCTAAGAATTTTGAAATTTCTTTTGTCCAAGCTAAACAGTGCATTGTTGAGTGTCCATTTGAAATTCTCCCAAATCAATTAGGCCCCAGTGATGTAAGTTTTGAAACCCGGGTTCTGGCCCATATTGTGGAAACCACCCTACTTCCCTGTACTGGCTCCTTTTTAACTTTCTCTCAAAGGGATACATTCTTTGTCTACTGCCTCATCACCAAACTCAAACTCAAGCTTTCCTCCTGGATCATCAATTTCATGATAGAAAGTGCTTAGGATCCCACCAGTTTACCCTATGGCATGATAATTACCCATATTCTGGAAGCCCATCAAATTTCTCTATCCAACTATCCTTTCATTACTGTCTCCAAGTCCTATAATTCTAGAGCTTTTGCTAGTATGGGCTATATGAGCACCAAGGGCTCCTGGGTTAAGAAGAGTGATAGTGAAGCAAAGCAGGCCCCTATGGAATCTAAACCTTCATCAGTTGTTCCTCCTCCTACTCTTAACAGTTCTGAGCTTAGTGATAAGCTTAGCTCTATTGAATCCAAACTCTCTGATATCAAGAAACTTCTTTCCGCAACTCAGTCCACTATGGGTGACATTCATGCTATTTCAAAGGAAACAGGGTCTGACGTGTCAAAAATCAAAGTGGTTGTTTACAGAGTAAGGGAGAATGCTGTCAAAGCCTTCAAGGAGGTTCACGATAGGCTGGACGGTGTGAGTGTCGCTGCAAATACTAGCTTCGAACAGTTAAAGGAGGCCATCTGCAACACTCTTACCTACTTCCTGCGCGGCTAGTGTGGGTATTTTTTTTAAAAACTATATTTTTTTGACAACTTGTTTTGGTGGTATTGTGGGCTGTGGTTTACGCCCTTGGATAATTCTGTTTTCTTTGCTACTATGGGTTGTTTCTCCAGCCGCTGGATAATCTCTTTTCCTTTTCTGCTTTACTATAATTTATGGTTCTAATCCCTCTTTGCCGATGACAAAAAGGGGGGAGAAAAAGTATTTTATGTTAGGTGTATGTGCACATGTACAAGTCGACTATGTGTTTATATGTGTATGTGTACTGCACACATTTTATGTGTATAGGTAGCATGTATGGTATACTGTACAGGTACAAGTCTACAAGTCGATTGCACACATTGAGGGGGAGTCAAGCGTACATACATTGAGGAGGAGTCAAGTCGACTAGTAACACACAGGGAAGTCGACTGGTGTTTAGTTCTTTACCTTATTATATTATTTTGCCATCATCAAAAAAGGGGGAGATTGTTAGATCACATTTTAATGATGCAAATAATATATATTTGCAGGAAATCAAAGTTCAAGAAGTAAAGATGCTGGAATGGTTCATGATGTACAAGGAAAGAAATAAATCAGCATGTGATCAGCAAATCTGGATTGGTCTCGTAAATTTGGGCGCAATCCAATCAACGAATCAATCAGCAATAACAATGATTAACTGAGCTGGAGAAAATCAAATAAGCCTTGGACAAAGGCACGAATCATGGGCAGAATCACGGAAGACTAAAGGATACGTGAAGATCTGGGAAGCGACTATATTTAGAAGTTCCAACAATCAAGGAGAAATCAAGTGAAGCAAACTTCTGATGAAGGAAAGCAATCGAGAGAAGCAATGGCTCATTCCTTATTCTTGGAAAGAATCAATTTTTCCAAAAGATCAAATCTCTTGGGTTGTCAAGCCTCTACCTCCCATCAAAGTATTTATACACCTTTGTAAACCCTAGCTAGGACATACTTTGATCAAACCAAATCACTCTCTTCATTCTTTTGCAAACAAGCATTGTAGTTCACTAAGATCTAATGTGTAACAAGTCAGGGACAGAAAGAGAGCACACAACTGGTGAGGCATTATATAAAAAATGAGTGGTAGAGAAACTGAGAGATATACACCACATCTGTACTCGGAAGAAACTCATTTACTAAAGAGAACTCCCTTGCAACCCAAGGAGACTTGATTAGGATTCACATCGAATCCGAACCAGTATAAAAATCCTGGTGTTTTTAATTCCTGCAATTATTTTCTGCATTTTAGTTTCTGTTTCCACATCTGCTAAATTATCATATTCAGTCGACTACTCAAGTTTTAAGTCAACTTATAAGCTATTAATTTTAAGTATTTACAATTCCCCCCCCCCCCCTTGTACTTTCACAGAGCACTAAGCTTCCGCTACGCGCGGGATTCGGGAAAGGGCCGAACCACAATGGTCTATCGTACACAACATTACAGTGTATTTTTGCAAGAGGCTGGTTATAAATTCCGTTTAAACTCTATAATTGACTTATTAATAGTAACACAATATATCTATCATTGAAAGTTTAAAATTTAAATGATTTGGAAAAAAATAAGAACTAAAAGTTGAGATAATCTTTGAATTTTAAATTTGGCATCTACTCTTAAGTTAGGTTTATATTAAATTTAAACAATTATAAAGTAAAAAAGCTCTTTCAATTATATTTTTTGGGGACGGACCAAGTCAATGTAGTAGCTCTACCACTACCCAATTCACAAAATTAAGAAAATAAACTTGCAATTACCTCAACAAAATTTCTCTTATTTCTTTTTTGATATTATTGTCTTTCTTGTTGAGCCGAGAGTATCCTGAAAACAGCTTCTCTGTTCGTTTCGAGGTAGGGGTAAGGTTTGCGTACACTCTGCTCTCTCCGAATCCCACTAGTGAAATTTTACTGGGTATGCTATTGTTGTACACAAGTGGAGCTTTCTTGTTGGCTTTTAAATTGACGAATTATGTTATCAATCCGCTTATGCCTTTTCTTTTCTAAGATTGTTTTCAAACACTATAATTGAGCATATAGTTGCTCTTATCGATAATCAAAATTTAATAGAAATTATGATGAATTCATACGAAAACTATAACAACAACAATTATGCCTCGATTTCGAACAACTGACAAGCTTATTTGCAATATGTATAATATTAAAGTACAAATAAATAAAAGAGGAAACAGTGGCCTGAGATAAGATCTACCTCAGTAGCTGTCACCAACTTTATTAAATATTATTATCACAAATCACAATGATTATTTCTTTTTTGCTGAGAGTTGTCCTATGTTCATGTATGTCATAATATTATCTTTCTATAGGGGACAAAAGCAATATGGTAAACAAATAATGAATATTCTGACATATTAATTTTATGTCCCTATATTGCTTCGCCTGTATCATGAATACAATTACAGTCCCATTCTATTTAACCATTCAGAGATTGCCAATTCTGTAAAGATTATTGTTTTAGATTGTTTCACTTTCCGTAATCTACAGCTAATTTGATCAAGTATTAGACGATAAATTCTTTAATAGAGATGATTTCAGAAACTACTCAAGGAATATCACACGTTACAAATTGGATTTAACTTATATACATTGTTTGCACAAAATATTTTTTATATTATCAATTTAATTTAATTTATATTATTTGGAGTTTAGACTCATAGTATCAAAAACCGCCTCTCTGTCCTTCCAAGATAGGGGTAAGATTGTGTACATATTACCTTTCTCGAACTTCACCTATAAAAAATTACTGGATTTGTTGTTGTTGTATTTGAACTCATAGGCTCCGTTGACTCCTCCCTTGCCAATGAATCCACAACCCATTTATGCACACAGTTTATTCTAATTAAATATCTACCCGAAAATATTTTTGAAGACTCCTAGCAATATAGACTTTAACCTATTGGATCACTTATTAATCTCACTTTTTATGGACATTACTTTTTGTTTACATTTAGGTGACCGACGACGACGACGACGACGACAACAACAACAACAATATATCCACTATTATCCCATATCGTGGGGTCGGGGGAGGGTAGTGTGTACGCAGACCTTACCCCTACCTTGTGATAATAGAGAGGATGTTTCCAATAGACCATCGGCTTAGGTGACCCGACAGTTTAAGAATTTATTCCCCACTTAGGTGTTGTTTGGTATGAGGTATACGTAGATATAGTGCTAGTATAAAAATTTAATATCACCTTAATACTTTTCTTGGTTAGCAAATCTGGTATAAGTTATCCCGAGATTAAAATTAGTACTTGGATAACTTATACCTTCTAGGAGGTGGGATAATTAGTGTCGGGATAACTTAGAGCCTGTTTGGATTAGCTAAAAAATACTTTTAAGTGATGAAACTGATTTAATAAATAAGCAGTTACGTGTTTGGATACAAGTACTGAAATTGATAGTAAGTTGCTGCAGTATTTGATTAAAAAAAATGTTGATAAGCTCTTTTATGTTAAAATGACCTAAATAACCAATGACTTAACTAACCTTCGAACTGTTTACACTTATAAGTGCGTAATTTCTTCAAAATTTTAGATTCCACATCGATTCAAATACAAAATATTATGTTTGTCATTTTATTTTAAATACAACTGTGCTTAAATAAGATAATTTTTATGATAAATATAATTTATTTTATGATAAGCATAAGTTATAATAATTAATAAATTGATAAAAGTTTCTCAATAAAAAATAAACCTAAAGAGAACAAAATATTTGAAGAGAAAAAAACACTGTCTTCATCGCCGCAACACTTAGAAAGCAATATACCAAAAATTTGATATGCCCTCATTTATTACATACAGTTCAAAAATTAATACACAATCACATAGATACAAATATGCAAAAGAATAGAGAATTTGCTTGTCTTAAATAGTCAATGAGAATTCCAAACTTGAAGAGGTCGGGGGAGGGAAGGGGGGAGGTTAAATAGTCAATCGATGTAGGAGTTTTGTTCTAAAAAGAAATATTTTAAGGAAAAAATAATAAAAATCTTAGTCAAACTTAAAGTGCTTATAAGCTAAAAATTAATAAGCTGGTTTGGCTTATTTTGACTTATAAGCACTTCGCTTATAAGCATTTTTAGATAAGCCGAAAAATGCTTATAAGCTTAGCCAAACACCCTCTTATACCTTTTTTTAAAAAATTATGTCATTATCATTTTTAATACAACATATAAAAAAATAGTGGATAAAAAATAATACATGCGATAGCTAATACCAGCATAAGCCTTATTAAAACCAAACGAGCCCTTAGAGGTCGTTTGGTAGCTGGCTAGAACAAAAGTTATTCATGTATAAGGGGTAACATAACTTATACCATGTTTGGTAGGCATTAGTTATTTTGTATAAAATTCTGCATAACTAATACCATGTTTGGTTGACATTTTTCAATTATGCATAAATAATACATGTATAAGTTATGAATCAATCTGTGTATTATTTTATGCGGGGTAGAAGATGGAATAACTAATGCATATATTAGTAATACATGGATAAAATACTGAAAAGACAAATTTACCCCTATATAATGCATATCAATTTCTAATACAACAAACCAAACACTCAAAAAAATTATCTCTGTATAACTAATCCATGCATAACTAATACCTGCATAACTAATCCCTGCATAACTAATACCTGCATAACTAATACATGTATAACTAATACCTGCATAACTCTAACCGGCAACCAAACGACCCCTTAAAGTGTACAGAAGTTAGTATCCGGTTTAAGATGTCTATACTAATCAAAATTGGAAAAGCTAAAGAGTAAGCTACAATTTAGGTAGGAGCGTATATTGTTTTAAAGAGCTGGCAATAGTAGACAAAGAGCTAGTATAAAAAGGCCATGCCTTTCCCCACATTCTGTATCTGTCTAAATATTTTCACAAATATTAACATATAATTAAACATTAATCTTTTTGAAGGCGGCTGTAGGTGTTGAGTAATTCTTCAGTTTGAAGGTAACCATATTACAATTTGTCTAAGTTTTCGCAAAGCCTTGTTATGTTGCTCTTCAAAATCTTCTGTCTGTTTCTGCAGTTTTATTTATGGATTTTATGCCTTCATCCATTTCCCATTTCTTCAGGATGTAAAGCAGAGTGATAATTAAATCAAGATTCAATAGTACTTGTTCAAATCTTGTGCTAATACAACACTTTTTTTTTTTTCCCTAAATCAAAGAATTGATCATTAATGCATTTCTGCTTTTTTTTTCTTTTAAATTATTTAATCTTGACAGCCTCTGATTCAGGGACTTGTGGAGTTGTTTGCAGCTATGAGCGATAAATTAATATATTTAGCACTTAATTGGATTTTAAGGGACCTGATAGTTTGAAATAATTTGTACTGTCAGTATATATTAGTTAATCAACCCCGCAAAACCAATTATGTTAAACTATATTCTGAGCAAGTGCCGGCCCAAGGGTAAAGGGCCTCATAATTTTTGGGGCCCCAAATTTTCCTAATTATGTTATATGTTAATTTATTTTTAGAAGAATATTTAGTGTTTTAAATAAGAAAGTACAGATTTTTATCATTAAAAAAGTAAGATTAAATTGTTGATCCTAAATTGAGAAAAGAATGTTTTTTTGTGTGTGGATCACTCTCTAGATCATATATTGAGAAAGATTTATATTATTAATTCATAACTCAAAAAAAGGCTGAAACTTTAATATAATCCCACAATGTGCCATTGATACATTTTCAACAAACAATAAAAATCTTATATTAGAAAGTATGTCCCAAGAGAAATTAAATAGATTAGATAAAATTATTAATAACTTTTCATAAGAAAAACTAGAAAAATAGAATTTAAATGAAATTATATATGAATTTTTTTTCCTCTTATTAAAAAAAATTAAGGCCTCTTATTGAAGTTTTGCTTGAGGCCTCCATGTTTATTGAGCCGCCCTTGATTCTGAGTTACCCTTTTTTATTTGATTCAGGTAAACAAATCATTTGTGGTTCTTAGCAGTTAAAGATTCCTGTTCATACTCTTCAGTATTCTCTAGTCCATTAAAAAGACCAAGGAATGCTGAAAGATGTGCTTAAGTGCTAGCAAGTCTTTCTCTGAGGTTCTTGAGATTCAAGCTCTATTTGAGCTTTCCTTTATACTTGATGAGATTTCACCTCTAGTTTCATCCAGATTCTCTCATCAAATGCCAAATACTGCTAGATATTTTCAGGCTCAAATAGTTTCGTGTCACGATATTAGTGAAGATGGTTGAGTTGTTCAATTCTTGATAAATCTTGCATCTTGTATATAAATCTTGCTACTTTGATTACTCTGGTTTGTTGAAGTTGATATGGAAAGTAAGGGGAGTAGTGTACTAATGGAAAGGTATGAGTTAGGGAAATTGTTAGGACAAGGCACTTTTGCTAAGGTCTATCACGCAAGAGACGTCAAGACTGGATTGAATGTGGCGATTAAGATGATTGATAAGGAGAAGATTGTGAAAGTTGGGATGATTGATCAAATCAAACGAGAAATTTCGGTCATGAGATTGGTTAGACACTCTAATATCGTGCAGCTGTATGAGGTCATGGCGAGCAAAAAGAAGATTTATTTTGTGATGGAATATGTGAAAGGAGGAGAGCTATTTAATAAGGTGGTTAAAGGGAAATTAAAAGAAGATGTTGCAAGAAAGTATTTTCAGCAGTTGATTAGTGCTATTGATTTCTGTCATAGTAGAGGAGTTTATCACAGAGATCTTAAACCAGAGAATCTATTGGTTGATGAAAATGGAAATTTAAAGATTTCAGATTTTGGATTGAGTGCCTTTGCTGAATCTAAGAGACAAGATGGTTTGCTTCATACTACATGTGGGACACCAGCTTATGTTGCACCAGAAGTGATAAACAGAAGAGGATATGATGGTGCTAAATCTGATATTTGGTCATGTGGGGTGATATTATATGTCCTTTTGGCTGGATATCTACCATTCCATGATTCAAATCTAATGGAGATGTACAAAAAGATTGGTAAGGCTGAGTTCAGATGTCCTAACTGGTTTCCTCCTGATGCTCGCAGGCTTATATCGAAAATATTAGATCCAAATCCAAGCACAAGAATATGCATTTCCAAGATAATGGAGAATTCTTGGTTCAAGAAAGGCTTGCAACTGAAACCGATGCTTAAAGATGCAGAGCCAAAGGAGGCAGCACTTGAAAATGATGAGCCAAAGCCAGAAATGGTGAAGCCTGCACACTTGAATGCATTTAATATTATCTCATTGTCAACTGGTTTTGACTTGTCTGGCTTGTTTGAAGAAAGAAACAAGAAGAGGGAAGTTAGATTTACATCAAGGCAACCGGCAAAAACAATCATCTCAAAGCTAGAGGATGTAGCTAAGCGTTTAAAGATGAAGGTGATGAAAAAGGATGGAGGGTTATTGAAGTTGGAAGGATCTAAAGAAGGAAGAAAAGGAGTGTTATCTATTGATGCAGAAATCTTTGAAGTAACTCCAAATTTTTACTTTGTTGAGGTGAAGAAAAATAGTGGAGATACTATAGAGTATATGAAGATGATGAAGAAGGATATAAGACCAGCATTGAAAGATATTGTGTGGACTTGGCAAGATGATGAGCCACGGACTCAGCTGCGGGGAGAGGAAGAATTTTTGCAGACTGATCAAAGGGATTCACCTACAATTACGCTGCCAATGTAATTATGTTTTAAAGCTAGAAGATCAACTCCATTCTGTATTTTCTTTATGTTCTTGATCCACCCTAGCAGTGTAAGAAGTTTTATACATTATCATTGTATTTGGTAGATATATTGACTAACTTTTCATCCACTTATATGAACGGTTGGTTTAATATTGACCATCTTTTAATGACCTTAATTGTCAGTATATAAAAGTAAAACTTGTTCTAAATTGAGAGATAGTGATAGTGTTTTGTATATAGCACAACTTGAGATATGTGAAATAGCTATACCTTTAACTTGCAATTAGAAGATCAACGCATTATTTATTGGTCATAATGCAATATTAGTGCTTCCATTTGATTGTGTTATCCGAATGGATTGCGACACTAATCCATTTACCTTCATTCTATTCATAATAACTTGAACATTGTACCGTCGAACCATTCTGTGTATCCATCTTTTTCTTCCTCAACTGTCAATCACTTGTAATGTAAGTTAATCAAGGCAAAATACATAAAAGAGAAATGTGTCTCTCAGACTCTAACTTATTCAATAATCAAGTAGACACCTCAACTTGGCGCAGATGTATCTCGTAAACACTCGTGGCTGACATGGAAAAGTAAGTGTCTCTTACTCAAATATGAGCGCATGAAGATACACAATAAGTCATAGCCACCATCACAATCAAGCCACAACCTAAACATCACCCTCACGCCACAACCTCAACAAGGAGATGCAGTTTGTAAAAGTTATAAAAAAAATTCCAGTAAAATTCAAATTAAAGTGAAAAATTAAGCAAGGAAGTAGAACGAATAGAAAATTAAAACAAGATACGCAATTTGTTTGTTTGTTTGGACATTTTGTACTGCAAATAAAAAAAAACTCATGGAGAAAAAAAAGCATGAGATTGAAAAAAGAAAGGATAAAGGGAAAGAGAGTAGGATATCCAGGTGGGAAGGAGATGAAGAGAGAGGTCGCCGGAGATGAGCTTTTCCGATGAGGTTCTGTGATGGTGTGTAGATGGTTTCTCGGCTTGCAGATTTATAAGGGAATTATTAAAGGGCTTTAGAGTAAAATTTTTGAAAAGGGGTCGTTGGTTTTGGGGTGAGGGGAGTGCCAGAGAAGAAGATGGAGGAGGGAAGGGGTCTGGTTTAGATTTTCAAAATGAAGAAGAAGAAGAAGAAGTTGGGGGAGGGCCCGGGAGAGGGGGGTTTCCTGTTTTTTGGAAGAGGAATAATTGTTCTTTTTGAGCTTTTTTTTACTCGAGTTATTTTGAATTTTTTTTAATTAAGTTATTATTAAGGTGATATTTTTTATTTTCTTTTGAAATTACACATGTCATTATTTCATTTGTTGACTTGATATGTCAATACATACTCCCTCCGTTTCAATTTATGTGAACCTATTTCCTTTTTGGTCCGTGCCAAAAATAATGACCTCTTTCCTTATTTGGAAACAATTTACCTTTATGCAATGATTTATAGCCACACAAAATATTTGTGCATCATTTTACACCACAAGTTAAAAAGTCTTCTCTCTTTTCTTAAACTCCGTGCCCAATCAAATGGGTTCACATAAATTGAAACGGAGGGAGTAGTATATTTCATGCAAGTAGACTAAGAGGTCGTTTGGTAGAGTGCATTACACAAAATAATGCTTGCATTAATTTTGTGTATTAGTAATACCTTGTTTGGTACACTTTTTCAACCTATGTATAACTAATACAAGCATTAGTTATACATCCTATTTGGTATTATCTTGTGTATAGCTAATGCATAGCAAAACCATTGTATTAGTAATACCAAGGCTATTAATGCATGCATTAGTATGTCTAAAGACAAAATTGTCCTTAAAGTCCCTTAAAAACTAAAGAATATAGAGGGCATTTTTGTAAACAACTATGTTTTTAAAAAATTATGCAATGCATTATAGTTTTTAATAGACCACACCAAACAATGTATAAAAAATAATCTCCGCATAACTAATGCTTGCATTACTAACACATGCATTACTAATCCCTGCATTATTAATACACCATATATAGCATTATTGTTATACACCCTGCCAAACGACCCCTTAGTAACAGACACAGGTGTTCAAAAGGCACAATTTGGCCAACAAGAAGTGTCTATTTGATCATTGAGTAAGTTGGAGATAGACATTTGAAGCCAATTTAAGTATCTCTTTATGTATTTTGCCATTAATCAAACTATCAACAACAGCTAACAGGGAGGAAAAGAAATATAATGAAACTAATTATGAACTTCTATACAATCAAACCCTCTCTATAACATCCTCATTTGCTCCGATATTTTGACTGCAATAGTGAAGTGCTATTATAGAAAACATATATCATAAAATAACATAAAAATCAGTTCAAAAAAAAGCTGGACTTCTATCGTAAATATGTTATATAAGAATGTTGTAAGAGAAAAATCTGACTATATAATTCGAATTGGCTACGAAAAAGTAGCTTGCAAAAAAGGCGCTTTTAGCAAGCAATAGTACCATATATTTTTTTTTTACATACAAGGGGCACTTGGACAATGAGACTCAATATCCACCTGGAATTAACTCACAGTTTTTCATTATGATACTCCATAATATACTATAAGCTAAATTTTGAAACACGCATTTTTCATTCTTTTTCCCCTTCATAGTTGGGCATCTAAATGGAGAAAATACTTTTTGCTTATAAGTGATATGTTAAGAACCTGTGGTTCCCATTCTATTGTACAGGTTCTTCCACCTAGATTCTAATTTATAGATATCAAGCCATTATTGCAATCTGAACCCAAAATTTCACCAGGGGACATGCCACATACTGCCTTTTTGCTAGAACTCATGCACGAAAGTACATGAAACAGAAACAGCAGGAAAAAAGAGGGGGAAATGTAGCAGATGGAGGAGAAGACAAGGATAAGTTAGATGTCAAACAGCTGAGTAAGAGCTATATACACTAAACAGTTCCCTGTTTTAACTGTAAGGACAACAGATCAAAACCTGTATAGGTGCAAGCAAGCCCCCATATTTCCTCTTTCTCGCTTGAAAATTGCATCATAACAAATGCACGAACCTCAACCAAAAACGAAAAATAAAAGGCTTCCTTCACTGCTTAGTCCTTCAAAAACTTCGTTGAACCTTACAGAGATATGCAGTATAAATGGAAGTACTGTCTATGCCTTAATAGGACATCTATATGAGTTGTATCCAAAACTATGTAACATGTAAGTGGAAACAGCTCTATTCATCTATATCAGCGATTGCCCCTCTGTGTCAAAAAGATCAAAAGAGAGTACTCAGCCGTATCATAATTCATTTTTACCTGATTAGAAGCGCATATGTGGAAACATATATCGCTATCATCTAATGTAACTCTTCCTTTTAAAAGAAAAGAAGATACAATGAGTGCAGCATTCTAAACTGTCCTCCAAAAAGAGGGTACTTTCCTCCTCAGTAACCGGAGGGGGTGTTCAAGTCCCTTGTACTCTATCCCAATTTTTTCCTTTTTCTTTCCTTTTTTTTTTATTATTCAGAAGACCAAAAAGACTGTACATTTGGTGTGGAATATAAGCCACCAACAGAGGACCTAGCCATCGGTGAGCTGCCAAAAGCTTCACCCGAATGCTGCGGAGTCCAGTCCTTTCTGGAAAAAATAGATGAGTAAATCACAAGAGTAAGATGGTGTTGAACAAAAGAGGAGATGGAAAGGAGAATCTTTTACAAAACAGAAAGAAATAGTAACCAAGATCACCAGAACAAGGAGTTCAACAATCTATTTCTAAGACACTCACATAATATATGCAAAATATGAAAAATATGTCAAAAAAGCAACTTATCATTCCAGAAAAACACCAGCACACCTAGTTACAAATCCATAACCAAAGCTTAAAAATGCTTATCAAGAAAAACCAAGAAGGCACAATGATAGGAATAGAAAGGACAAGACCATTTGTATCCATAAGCTATTTTTGCAATCCAATTCAACATCGAGAAACTTAAATATAATGCTTGATTTCATTAACTATAGCAAATACGCCTCATTCTGAAGCTAGTTATGTCGGCTATATGAATCTTCAACTATGTTGCTCGGACTCTCCGAAAATACGACCGTATACGTGTCGGATCCTCCAAAAGTAATGTATTTTTGAAGGATCTGATACGGGTGCGGCTACATTTTGGAGAGTCCGCGCAACATAGATCTTCAATATCCAATTCGATCCACTTGGACTCATCTCAACCGGTGTAAACACGTGCTTCGTTAGCACGTTCTAACATATTGCGGGAAAAAAACAAGGAAATTGATAAGAACTTTTGTCAATATGCCACCATTAAATTTACTTGGCACAGCTTAGTATCTGCCTACAGATACTCAATAATGCTAATGAGCCATAGTTCAAAAAACAATTCACATAAGCCACTAGTTAGTTTTCACCAGACTTATCTATAAGTAGCTTTGAGCTAGTACTAAATGTTAAATAGCCATAAGTGGAGGTTCCAATATTTTGTTAAAACAAAGATTTTCATTCACAAAATGTTTTGCTTAAGGAAGGGGAGGGAGAAGGGAGCAGGAAGATGACTGTTGATTTACTTCCATTATGAACAGAATTTGTTCTTTCCCTCCATTTGTTTGCTATAGCTGGAAGGATGTAAGCTGGCATCTACATTCTGCCTCCAACTTTGCCGGGATTGAAAAACTAATGTAGTATAATTAATGCTTTTTAAATAAATTTTATAGGAAAAAAAAAGAGCCAACCTCAAATTCAAGAAGAATACATCAAGTCTATATAGGGATTTTTATTTTTGGGGGGTAAGGTACATACAGGAAATTCTTTCAACGAGTACAATCATCAATCCAAGTTGGAGTGGATGTATATACAAAAAAGTGAAACCACCATGGCACCATCTGCACCTAAGACAAGGACTCCATCTATAGCTCTATGATCTCTATCTAGCAATGTTGTCATCACACTGTCTGAGTACAAAATAATTCCTTAAAACTTTAAGGTATTACCAGCTTACACCAACAAAACTTCAGCATTCTATTCCACAGTTCTTCCAAAAGTTTGCAATGTATAGAAAGATACATCCTCCCTCATTTCTTTGCTCATGAAGCCCCAACTGATTAGTGATGCATCATTAAATTCTAAGCCCATTATATATAGCACTCTAGGTCACCATCCAAACGAAAAGATTGACTTCATATTTTTACCTGCCATTCTAATTTTAATTCTTTACCACACGAGGAAGACGCCTTTACACCACTTTTTTTACTAGTGCCCCTGCATTCCTCCTCTTCTCACCCCAATCAAACGTAGTATTGACGTTTATAAGTTTAAGCTGGGGGGGAGAAGAACTATTAAGCTTTATCCAAATATAATGCATAATTTACGCCAATAGGTCCGACAGCAGCTTATCCAAGCTGCTGGTTTCACTGTCTAACAGGTGCAGAAACATGGCACTGAATTGTCCGTGCACCTAATAGTGTTGTCATTAGCCAACTTAAACACAATCATTTAGGTTTCATATCTACTTTAAACAGTGACTAATAGAATTAGGAAATTTTTTTCTCTAAAAAGAATATGAAAGGGAGACAACAGCAGAAAAGGGACCCCTAACTCATTAACACTTGGTTATGTACTTGACAATGATGCCTGAAGCATGGACCATCACTTCACATGGAACTTTAAAATAATACTCCCTCCCTTTCAGTTTATATGCGCCTTACTTTCCTTTTTAGTCTGTTTCGAGAAGAATGCCACCGTTCTATATTTACTAAGTTTTAACTCCAACATTCCCATTTCACCCTACAAGAAGTCTGGAAGGCGGAGACATTCAAGTTTTAGCCCACTGTGAGAGTCTGCTTGAAACAATTGATATCCAAGATGCTTTTTAGCTAAGCATTACACACCTCATGTGGATCTAGCTTTCAAAAGTGTAGAACACTTCATGAGAGATGATGAAGGGGGCATATGTTGCCCTGTTATATGCATGCCCAACTTCAAAATTTAAAGCTGTCTAGAATTATGAAGAAAATCTGGGCCCCACAGGCACATAGGAGAAAGGAAACCGAATGGAAACATAACCAATTTTCCTGGTTGTCCATGGATTAGGAAAAGAAACACGTATGAATAGAATGAATGGTATAGTTAAGGGTGCGCAATAGGACTTCACTGCTAAAACTTGAAAGAAAGAGGAAATAACCTCTCTTATATTTGGAAGAAAAAAATCTTTTAAAAATCGATGGCAAACTAGTCCCAATGTTGGATATTTAATTGGAAGCATGCAACAGCCTTGAAAGGGAATAGTAAGTAGGAAAATAAAATAAACTACTTACAAGGCGAATTGAACTCGAATTTGTCAAGTGAACATAACACTTCAAAGGCTAGGCTTAACCATTGCACCACGCCTCCATCATGCATTCTGGATGCTACTTTAACTGTATGTACCTTTTATACAAAATATCCGCATCCATACTCAATTGTTTTTTGAAGTGTGTGGGTGGCGTGGCAAGCCTACTTTATAAGGTAGATCCCCAATGCTTCGTGTGAGTAATTGGGATGCAGTTGTCCGTATGAATAAAACATATAAAGTATCAGCCCCTTTTAAAATCAAGCCCGGGCAAAGGATTGTTTTTCGAGGATCAAAGCCATGAGCAATTTGTTGGATGCACAAACATTGATCAGGTGGGGTCACCTTCTGGTATGTGGTCTATGTATGGATATTGTGTCCTAGTATGAGGTAATTTAGTATCTAGGAAAAGCAAAAAACAAAATTTGATCCCTCGATCTAGTGCAAAGACAGAATGCAGAGCAATACTAGTGGCTACTTGCAAACTAATTTGGACTAAACAGTTACTGAGAGAATTGAAGTTTGGAGAAATCAGCTAGATGGAACTTGTGTGCATTAACCAAACTGCTCTTTATCTATCCGGTATTTCATAAGAACAAAATACATTGAGATCGACCATTACTTCATTAGTGAAAAGATACTCACAGAAGATATTGTTATGAAATTCGTAATGTCAAAAATCAGGTTGCAGATAATTTCACTTAGTCCCTCACTCTCATATCAGCTAGATTTGTAACAAACTTGGTACATATGATTTATATGCACCAGCTTAAGGGAAAGTGTCAGAATCTTGTAGATAATCTAGGATAGTCTAGGATCTTGTAAATATAGTATAGCATCATTTACTCCCTGTGACTATGTTTTTATTCTCTTTCCTTTCTTATGACATGTAAACTCAGCTATATAAACCCCAATAGCTTGAAGGAATAATCAAGTTGAGTTCTCTCAATATCTTCTTCCTTATATTATTTCTCACACTATTTATGTGTAAACACACGTCAAAATGATGCGCTATGGATATAAAAGGATTCATAGGCTGACCCCATTTAATTTTGGATTCAATTGTCCAAGCAAAACAGTCCCAAGATGCATCTAGTTCAGGTTCTATCTAACTTCAAATTGATTTGCAACTTTCTGTAAGCACACAAGAGCTCTCCCTTAGGCACACACTCCCATAGTTAAAAACACGTTGAAATGTCCTACTCCTCTATGGGTAAAAGTAACGGCACTATCTATAGTCAGAAGGAAGCCAACATGTACATATGGCTATCAGATGCATATGTATGGACAAGACACATGTAAGCAAGCACCTCTAGACCTTATTCAGACAAAAGATAACAGTAGCCAACCATGATGTAAATACTTTTGTCGAGTCTCTGGAATCCTTTATAATTGAAGGAATTAGAGATATTTTTTTAGTACATACCAGCACTCTTTTGGATTAATAAGTGAAATTCACAACAAATGGCCAACCACAATGAAAACACAGAAGATACTCTCAACAAAGACTAGGAGAAAAGAGAAGATTCAGATAAAATTGACGTGAAAGTACAGCAGATAGGCTACCTCAAATTGCTTCAAACTTTCAAACAGAGGCAAACATGTTTTACTTTACTTTTGTTCCAATTGGAAAGAGAAATAAGTGGTTTTCTTTTGCTTACTTGGCCCAACAATTAGGCGGAGACGACGCAAATGGATGGTTGGTAGCAGTAGCATTAGGACTCCCATACATCATTTCACTTTGAGCAGCATCCTCAAACTTGAGAGAAAATTGACTTTCACCTCCTGAATATGTACCAAAAGGAGCCTTTGGATACCTGCTTTCAGCACTACCAGGCAAAACAGTACTCAGTGTCCCACCATTCTGGCAACTTCCTGTATAAACTGTTTGGGAAGAATGACAGACAGAGAGTTGTTCATCATTTTTAAACAGTGAAGCCATTGTCCTTGGAGGTGCAGGAGGCACGTTTGATGTATTCAAATCTGTATTCAAACACCAGTTGGTTGGAGAACCTATCAAACTTAGACCAGCTTGACCAAGCGGAGAGCTATTCCACATCTGCCATGTTCCTGTATCATTTGCATTATTTGAAACATTCATTGGCACAGTGCGCATGTCCTGAGCATTAGGATTGTTGAAAAGAAAAGACCCAGCATGCCTTTCCTCTGGAACACGCATCCGTGATACTGGAGACTCAATTGGTGAAGGCCTGGTCAGTTCGGAAGATGCCTTTACACTTCTTACCACACCTGGGTTGTCAACTCCTGTATCTGACACAAAGCCAAGGTCCACCTCCAGTTGAAAGTCATCAAGGGACTCACAAACTGGGCCAAGCAATGACACAGGGTCTGGAACATAACAAGGATCTTCAAAATTCTCCAACTCTTCTGCCAATAACTGACCCGGTCCTTCTCCAATTCGAGAATGTAGTGCTCCCGGTGATGATGGAACAGTTGTACTACAACTTGTGGGTCCACAAGGAAAAGAAGTTAAAGTGAAAGGCGATGGAAGACCAAAGCTAATGGGGTTGTCGAAAGTTTGAGTAGCTGGAGGCTGACAAGGAGAGCTCACAATTTCTGCTTGGGGCTTAACACTTGGTCTGCTGATTACATTGGAAGAGGGGGAAGAAACAGTGGATGATCGGGTGAATAGTTGTTGCCAAGATTTTTTAGGAGCTGTACATGGTTGAGGTTCAATAAGCACCTGTAAAGAACAGATTAAACTGACAGCTTAACAGGAGTCCAATATCTCATTAAATAACAGCCAAAATAATGTTTTAAAAGCTTTAAATATCTCAACATGATATGAATCTATCTGTAGGTTCACGTCAAGTCAACAAGATGAACAGGCCAAATTTTGAAAAACAAAAATGGTAAACAAGTTATCAGCTGCAAGATTAAGCAGAATTCTTCAGTAAGTACCAAGCAAGACACTTGATGAGAAGGAAAAATACTACACTACTGTTATACAGAACAAAACATTTTCAAAAACACTTGATGAGAAGGAGCACTTCGATATAAGCAATTGAAATAGAAGATGACAAAAAGCTTACAGGCCGATTCATACTCCTGTCATCTCCAATTGGATTCAGCTTTCCAGGTACCCGATCTGGCTGAAATAGTTCCCTCCTAGAGGCATAATGAACAGGGTCTACTGAAGTATTAGATTTCTGCTCTCTTGGAACAGTAGTAGTATTACTCTTGCCAAAAAAACCACCTCCGGTAAATGCTCTAGAAGATGATAAAAAAGTACCCCTCATACGATCCAAGTACCGAGTACCAACATTTCCATGGTTAGTATTGCTAGAAGAAACACCCTTAAAACCGTGTACAACTTCTACATTATGTGTCTTATTGCTTTCGAGCCCATTTTTTTGTTGCTGCCTTCTATCACCATCACTTCGCTTATTTCGCGCACTCTCCTTGCCTTGTCTTTTATCCAGCTCTTCCGCATCTGAGTTGCTTTTGCTAGATCCCCTGTCCCTATCTTTCTTCTTATCTTGCCGCTTCTTTTCGGCTTCCTTTTTACTGTCCCGTACTTTAGCAGAGGGGGACCCCTTTCCCCACTCTTTCTCTGCCTCCATTTTTTCATCCCGCAACCTCCTACGTTCTTCCACCAGCCTAGCGACCTCCTCTCGTTGCTTTCGCTCCTCCTCCTCCGCTAGCTCTTTCTCCAACCTAGCCAACCTCTTCTCCTCAGCTTTTCTCCTAGCTTTCTCCCCTCTACTCTCCTGACAATTTCCCCCATTATCAACTCTCTTATCCATCATTGCCCTCCGTTCTGCGTCCATTGAAGCATCACCTCTAGAGGAACTAATCCTAAAAACCTTTCTACAGAGCCACATGATACTTGAGAAAAAAGCAGTCAGTGCCTTGCAGGCAAAAGTATAAACACGAGAATATGACTTCTCTGCTAAACAGTGCTCCGCCCCAAAGAATCCACCGCCGCCATTGTTGCTCCAAGAATCCGACTTGCTAACAAAAGACCCACCACCACCAACCCAATTCCCATTCTCTAACCAATCCTGCCCTCCACACATCCACCTGTTGTCCGACCAAACCTTTCCACCATTTAACATCTTCCCACCTTTCCCAACCAAATCTTTCAAAATCCCCGAATTTGAAAGCCCCAACCCTGGTGGCACAGGCAAGTCTAAAATGGGTCTCTTAGAAATATGCCCACAATATGAACACATGAACTTGCCAGCACCAGGATTCTGATCCCTATACGGAGTCAAACAATTCCTACACCTCCTCGTTGCTGTCTTCCTCAATTTTTGCATTTCAATAGCCTCAAACCTCATCCTTTCCCTAAGCCTAGCATTTCTCCTTGCCCGCCAAGCAGACAACTTAGGCATCAAAACCTCATACCAGCCAAGAGTAACCACAAGCACAATCACACATGCTAGCCTTGGTGATGTGATTTCAAACCTAAATGCAGGTGGAAATAACTGTGATAATGCCCATAAACCAATCAATGGAATCACTAACCAAGGTAACATGGTTGCAACTCTTCGCGACCACTTTTGGATGGAACACAGTATACACATTATCCTTTTCAACCCCACAACCTACCAAAAATCAATTTTTTTCTTAACTCCCCAAATTTTTACTATTAAAATCAATTAATATCTCAAATCTTCCCGTCTGTAACAACAACAACAATAACCACAGGTTCACCAATCCAATGCAAAACCCTAGCTCTGAAACTTCCCCCTTTCCCCCCAATTTTTTCAACTCTTCAAAACCCTAACAAAGCGAATCGTGATAGAAAGCACCTATGAAGCGGGAACAAATAGGTTAGGGTTTCAAAGTTTTATTTTAGCTCAATAACCTAAATGACACGGAAAGAATAATTTTAAAAAATTTTACGAAAATGGCGAAAAATCGAAGTGCTTACTAATTCGATGCCCATCGGAGATTCATCGGAAAATAATCGGCGACCGGAGACAGTGACGGTCCCTTCGGGTGCAATTTACCGGCGAAATATTTTGTGACGATTGTTGGATTGATGAGAGAGAAAATATTTTTAAAGGAGATAAAGAGAGAGAAATATGTTTGGTTTCCTTATATAGGCATTGATCGAACCGGAGTTATTAATTAAAACAGACCGGTATGGTTTGTGTTGGCAGTGATTAATGGGAGTAGTAATAATAATAATAATAATATAATCTGAAGATTGTAATCTAATTACAGTTGATAAGTTCCTAATTAATGCCCCCAATTTATCTTAGATCCCCATTAGATGTTCCTTAAACACAATTGCATTTATTACACTTCTTTTTTAGATGTTGTTGCTCATTTTATTCTTAGTAATTGAAAATTTGTTGAGTTGAATTCTATCATACTTGTGTATAGGTCATCTATGAACTTGCATTTGTTGCCCAATTTCTTTATAATTGTGTTAATTAGTCAATTATAATAAGGTAGATTTAAATTGTAGAGTGAATAGATTTAAATTTCTTACTGTATATGAATAAAGACAGCATATCAAATATATTTTTTTTACCTAGGAGTATAAAATTTATATGTTTATTCAGTTAAAAACAGTAGATGCAAGATTAGATTTATATTTACTTTTAAGAATTAAATTTGTGAGAAGCACAGTTGAATACTCGAACAATGCAAACACAATAGTTAATATTATCAACACGTCGTTTGTTTCATTCAAAAAAAATTATTTTAGGCATTTTCTAGATAAAAGATTGAGATTATTATTTTTCAAGTTAATTTCTCTTTTAACTTGCGATAAAGAAAAAGATCTATACATCATTTTCTTCTATTTATTTATGTATGTGATACAAGTCAACTTAACTTTTCTAATGTTACTTTTAGTCAATTATTATGTCATATTCTACTAATACATTGTCAAACACATGTTATCTTTTTAACAACTTAGGCGTCGTCTGGTTACGGGGATTAATAGTCTGTTTGACTAAGTTTTTTTTTGGGCCAAAAGTGCTTTTTTTAGCGAGGGATTTGCATCTATACCCGCTTTTGTGTCACGTTTTAACTTGTACCTGCTTTGCAAAAAATAGATTGCAAGCATACCCGCTTTTTCGCATAACTTCAGCATTCGGGGCTGAAGTAGCAAAGGCAATTACGCAAAACTGGCGAACTTCAGCTCTAGAGCTGAAGTTTTTATTTTATAACTGGCGAGCTGAAGTTTTTATTTTGTAACCGGGAAAACAAAACTCTCTTTTGTTTTTTTTTTTGTTTTTGTTTTCTGGTGCTGAAGTACGCTTCTCTGTTATAGTACTTGTGATTCTGCTACTATTTTGATAGGAAAAATGCAAGAATTTGCATGAAAAGGAGGGAAGGACAGAGTTTTGTTTCGTGTAACCAAACTTAACAGTGCTCCAGTGAAATCCAATATTACTGTTGCAAGCTATAATTATGACCAAAGAGAAACAGAACAAGAACGAAGATACTAATATTCTTGAGATGGCTCATGTGAACTACGTACAAAGGCCTAATAATTAACTTCGTTTTCACAAGAGAATGCCCAGAGAAACAGCAAGGAGACAGACGTTAAAAAGAGCTGAAGTCATTTGGGGTAGTAAACATAAAATGAACTAAATCACTTCAGCTCTATAGCTGAAGTTTCCCAGTTACAAAAGAAAAACTTCAGCTATATAGCTGAAGTTTTTATTTTGTAACTGGCGAAGTTTTAATTTTATAATCGGCGAACTTCAGCTCTAGAGCTGAAGTTTTTGTTTTGTAACCGGAAAACTTCAGCTCTAGAGCTGAAGTTCGCCAGTTATAAAATAAAAACTAGAGCTGAAGTTTTTCTTTTGTAACTCGAAAACTTCAGCTATAAAGCTGAAGTGATTTAGTTTATTGTATGTTTACTAACCCAAATGACACTCTTTTCACATAACTTCAGCTATAGTTATGGCTCCATTTTCTAAATAACTTCATTTGTAGTTTTCTTGGTTATATATATGGTATTCACGGAATCAATGGCAGTTTGCCAAATAATTGAAGTACGAAAATGAATAACAAAGTAACTTAAGATTTTATTGCTCCTCAAATGGTCCACGTCAAATTGCAAAGAAAAGGTGCTTATCATTGATTAAGAAAATAGAAGTTGTAATTTTATGTAATAACTTGCGCAAAAGAAAAAAAACATACACTATTTTTTCTGCTAAAAAACGAAAAGCATGTCTGAATAAATATGCAAGAGTTTTCTCTCTAGTGCATTGACTAGAAAATAAGATCAAACATGACTAGTAGACTAGATTCGTAAATAGTAGCAGAAGAAAGAAGAAAATGAAGGAGGAGGAGAAAGGGAGCTTAAGTTATTTAAAAAGTGGGTACAAGTTAAAAATTTTAAAAAAATGGGGTATAGGCTAAATGTGAGCAAGCAAATAGGGCGCCCCGTGCAATTTTTACCATTTTAGCCAAGAGCATTTTTGGTCAAAAATTGAGATGTTTGGCCAAGTTTTTGGGAGGAAGAAAAGTGCTTTTGAGGAGAAGCAAAAGCAGTTTTGGAGAAGCAGAAAAAAGTAGCTTCTCTCCAAAAGTACTTTTCTGAGAAACATTTTTGAGAAAAATACACTTAGAAGCAGTTTTCAAAAACTTGGTCAAATACTAATTATTGCTCAAAAGTACTTTTCTAATTAATTAGGCAAACACAAACTATTTCTCGCCTTTTAAGAAAAGCACTTCTCAAAATAAGCTTATTTTAGAAGCTTGGCCAAACGGGCTATAAGTGGGATCTCCCAATATAGAAATTAGGATTAAATTTATTCCATATTTAATTTCTAATATTAAACAATACTAGTATAATGTTATTCTAGATAATAGTATAAACTTATCACATATTAGGGGTGGAATAATAATACCAAGATTATAATTCCTTGGATAAAAATTTCATAAAAACAAAATTACCCTCAAAAAGCCTTTTTCACTGCACATTAGTACATCTATTATAACTACTTTTTCACAAATCCTTTTTTTTCTCCAGGGATACAACCGAACGAGCTTGACATCTCAAACATGGCTCCCTGATATCACGAGAAAGAATCATTAGCTTCTTCTCTTTTTCTATAAGTTTTTATTAATTTCTTTTCTTCCCTTCTCTTGTTACTTTCTCGGTCTCATTCTCTATTATACATAAAATCCTTTTGCTACAGGAAATCTCATCTATTTTTTCTATTTTTGTTACTTCTCTATGTCCAAGGTATATATTCCCCAAGATCCGGCCAATAGAGGGCAGTCTTTAGAAACAATAGGTTAGAAAGCAAGCGAACCCTTCGTGTTTTCTTATCTTCTTCCCTCCCTAGGAGTAGTACAAAAAGACGAATTAGCATTGTTGACCCAATGATAAAGCACTAACACTTTCTTCGTTGGAGCTTCGTGCACTGGGAAAAGACTAACGGGGTGGAAGACTGGTCACTAGTTACAAAGCTCCAATAAGGTATCGATAGGGCTTTTAAATTTTCTATTTCTGTTTGTTGATTAATAATTGTTAGGGTTCAGATTTTGGTTTGTATTGTTTTATTTGCTGAAAAATTATTAGTATTATCTTAAGTTACAAATGTAGTTTTAGTGAGATATTAAAGATTTTGACAATTTTCAACCTCACCGCACCCAAGTTGCGCTACGCCGCAATAGATGTAGGTGAAAAAATCAAGTGATTTCAGGTGAAAAGCCTAAATCGAAATTACCATTAGATTTGAAATAGATTTAGATTCTAGGAAGTTAATTTCAAGTGAAAAAAACAAGCCAATTTGAATAAATACATACAAGTCCTACAAGATTCCTATCCCATGGTCTTAATAGCTAACTTTACTTTACATGATCAAAAAAAAAAAAGAAGCAAACTTTACTTTAATCAACAAAAATTCTTTTATTTAAGTTTCTGTGACATATATTTCTGTTATATTATACTCTTTTTGTATTGTTTTAAGTTATTTTATGCCAAATAGATTCTGTAGAAGATTTATAGGTGTATAAACTAAAATGAAGAAAACAGGGAGGAGACTCAATTTTGGTAACTAACACAAATAAGGGATATGCTAAACTTCCTCATTTGCTAACTTGTAAAAGCTTCTCAAAAACTTTGGATCGGGAACTTTTTAACAAAAACCTCTTTTTCTCTTTCTTTGTTTATATTTTTAATTCTTTGATTTTAGATAGATTATTATATATTTTGTAGTTACTACTATAAACACATGTATTTTGCTAGATTTCTATATGAATTTGGAAAACTAGTAAGTTCACTTCTTTTTATTTTTTTTACTTGATCAAACTTTCCCACAAGATCATAAATGAGTAATCACGCAGCCCTTTCTGACCAAGTGTCTAAACGTCAAGGAGATTAAGACCTCAGTGCCAAAGAAGATGAACACTAGAAGAAGAACGCAATTTTATTGATAGTTTAAAAGATTCATGTGCTAAAGATTGAAAAGATGATAATGGAACCTTTAGGAATAGATACTTGATGAAATTAGTGCATTATTTATAGAGAATCCATCCTAACAGTTGATTAAAATCTACACCACATATCACTTCTAAACTTAAAGCGTGAAAGAGAGATTAAAGAACTATAGTTTTAATTTATTTAAAAGTCAAAATGCATTGGGCTTTCAATATGTATGGTGTGAAGGAAGAATTATAGTTGGTGATCCAAAAAATTATTTTCAAGCCATCAAATATGTTAGTTTGATGTAGAGAATACTGGAGGAAGTTTGGGAACCACCCTGGAGCATAGTCAATCAAGTGGAGGAAATGAAAACAGTATTGTCTAGAGGAGTGTTTCAGGTAGTTCATGTACTAAAGGTGGGCAACAAGTTAGCAGATCATTTAGCTAATTGGACACTCGAACAACCGGCCTTAGTACATGTACATTCGTTTGAGGAACTAGACACACAAGGGAGGAAGATATTGAACAGTGACACGCTACAGATACCCTACATTATGGTAAGAACTGCAAAGCCAAACTCCAAATGATCATGAATTCCAATGAACTGAAGTCGATGAGGAGTTCCTTGGTAGTAAGGTGGTTGATGAGGATGTATACTGGAGGTATGGTAAGGTCTTAGGGGAAGGAGATCTCACTGCACTTTCTACTCGAGTCTATTGTGAGGAGAGTAGGAAGATTTTTTCCCGCTAACATAGTTTCTTGTTTTGCAGGTACTTTAGAGGGTGCTTGGTTCTATGTGATGGCCAAGCCTATTATGGTGGTATTAGTATCTTTAGTACTTATTGTTTAACCAAAAAGATTTCGATTAAAGCTATAATTTAGAAGAATGCGGGTTATTGATAATCGAAAGAATGTATAAAAGAAAGCAATTTGGATAGCAAGAATATAATCAAGAGAGAAACAAGTAAACCAAAGTATATTCAGATAGTGTTTTGTGTCCCTACAATTGATAAGTTATCTCCCTTTTATAGCTACTTTGGAGATATGCGTTTTGCCTCTGTCATAATAAAGCTATTATGGACAATTAAAGACATTGAATGCTACGTTACATAATCATTATATTTAATACATATTCTCTAATATTTTTTATATTTAATGCTCATTAAATACTGTATCTGGACTCTCGTGTGCTGTTAGATTCATTATCTTTGATTCTTGGGCTTAAATGACTTGAACAGGTACGGGTGTTGCCTCTTTTTGAATAATCGCTCGTGCCTCTTCCTTTGCTTTCTGCTCGTATCTATTGCAACTTGTGCCTCCTTACCAATTGTAATTCTTTGACTAGTCTATGTATCACGACACGTCATCTTCATACCTCTTTTATATGTAAACTCAATTTTTTCCAATACAAATAGTCCCCCCACTTGCCATTTATTCATCAGTTGAATATTTGGGAAGTGGATTTCATTAAAACGAGAATTTTTGTCACTGTTAATGCTATGACAGAATCGACGCTTCAATTCTCACTTCCATTTAATGAGTTTCACACGTGTCACCTTCTTATTAGTTCTGCAGTTTTGCAGCACTTTTTCCGGCTTTCTTGTTTACGAAGCGTCAGTTATCATTATTATGGTCCTTCTATCATTGCACTTTTTTCTTTGACGGTTGCTTATCAATATAAATATAACTTCCTTCTTTGTCTTTACCACATAAAGTTTATCGAATATTTAATTTCCCAAATCTTTGTTTGCTTCTTGTACGTAACATCCTTCTTTACCATGTCTTCATCAAACCCTAACCCTAGGAGAGTTCCCTTAGTTGATACCTAATGGCCCCGTTAGGAGCAGAAGGGGAGGTAGACTTCGTAATTTAGGGTCTGTTCGTGGTGGTTCTTCTGTCCCTTCATCTAGTTCTGGCCTTTCTTCTAGAACTAGGGGTTCACTTTCACAAAGATCTTCTACAAGAGGTAAAGAACCTTCCGAACCTGTCCGTGAGCCTACAATACAGGAGATAGTTCCTACGGAACTATCTTTTTATCATGATAGAGAATCCCTTAGGAATCAAGTCTCTGGTTTAGATCATGTTGATATCTATCCCACTCAAATTACAGAAGTTTTGATTCATGTAGTTCGTAGAGAATGCCATTGGAGTATTGATTTTCCTATTATCATCCCTAATCCAAATCAAAGAATTACCTCTTACTTAACCGGGTTTTCTTTTGTTTATACATACCCTTTCACCTAAGGGTTTAAACTAGCTATTTACCCGGTCATTCTTGAGTTTTTGTCGTTTCTTTGATGTCTGTTTGGGTCAAATTGGCCCAATCGTATGGAGAGTTGTTGCCTGTTTGAGGCACTTGACCAACACAGATGGTGTTCCCTTTACTTTCCCTCATTTGATTTATCTTTATTCCCCTAGGCTTTTTCGTAATGGTATTTTCACACTAGTAGCTAGGAGCAACAGAGTTTTGGTGAGCCCTGAGGTTGACAAAGACCGTGGCTAGTATGCCAGGTTTGTTGCTACCCCTACTGTTGGTTTAGTGGGTGATGATAATGTTCCCTTCCCTGAGAAGTGAAATTTTGCACGTAAGTCTTTTTAACTTTCTCGTGCCTTTTTTCTTCAAGTTTGCCAACTTTTTTAATTTTGCTTTTTTTTTTTAGCAAACATGGGAGTTGGGGAAAGTGTTCCCAATTTTCGTGATTGGGTAGACAAGTTACTAAAGACTGCACCAATGGATGGTAGATCTTGTAAGACACTTTCTAACCGATTTGGTTGGAAAGTAAAAACTCATGGTAAAAGTTTTTGTATTATTTCATTTTTCATATAGTTTTTTTAATTAATTTCAAGCCCTCTTTGGAGAGTTACTGCCGAGGCGGTTGCGGCTTCCCTCCTCTTCGGGAACCCGTATCTCTTTAGAAAGGGCTCAAGAAATAGTCTTGGGTTCCTCATCAAAGAGAAAAGTCGTTGAAGAAGAAGACTCCGAAGAAGAGGAAGATGGGTGCTCTTTGGTGACAAGGCTACGAGCTCGAAGGCGCATCATTTCTGATGATGAAGAAGAGGCATCTCCCCGTCTTTCTGTTCCTCTTATCTAGTCTATTGAAGCCCCGGTAGTAATTCTTGATGACGACGTTGATCCCATTAATACTCGTGAGTCCATTGAATAACTTTTTATTACCGGGTTTGGAAATGAAGGTTTAGGGCCCGTTTTAGACAACACACCCTTGGCTTCTTTTTCGACACCCGTGTCTGTGATTCCTTCCTTGCCAACCTCAGCTGTTCCTGCTCCTTCTCAAACTGTTTACACTTCTTCTACTACCCCTCCTTTGACAATTCCTCTTCCAATCATTCATCATACTGAAGTTGGCTCTTTAAGTAGGAGCGGTGCTATGAGGAGGGTAGTCATTGAAGTTCTTGGAGAGAGCAGTCTTTTGAGGAAATCAGGTCAATCGGATGAATGGCTAGAGCCTTTAATTGGCCCAATCGAAAAAAAGCCAAGCTTCAAAGCCATAGTTTATTGACGTTGATGAATGATATTGTGCATGCCACTTTGAAGGTATTCACCTTCTCTCTTTTTTTTCTTTACTTTATGGTTTTTCTATCTTTGGGATTCTTATTTACCTTCTTTTTTTAGGCCAATATTATCGGCACAGAGATGATGAAAAGAGTTACCTCCTCAGAGCAGATTGCACGTGATTCTAAGCTAGAGGCATTCAATTGGAAGGAACAGTATGAAAGCTTGCAAATTGATATGGAATATTTGGAAGAGAATAAGAGTACCTTGGAGCAGCAGGTACATGCTTTGACTTCGGAGCTGGCGATTGAAAAGGCTACATCAATTCAGGTAGATAAAGAAAAAACTCGTCTCGAGACTTTTTTCTCAGAGCAGCTATCCAAGGCTAGTGAAGAAATCAGGTCATTGAAGGAGAGGTTTATGCTGGAGAGCTTGTGCAGAATCTAACTCAAGCACAAGAAGACCTCCGAGTTTCTTCTGAAAAGGTTTGTGCTTTGGAAAGCTCCCATGCCTCTCTTCAATCCTCCTATACGTCTGCCTTGACTGAGTGAGAAATTGAAGAACGAGATTGCTGACTGGGAAAGGGATTACGAGATCCTTGAGGATAAGTCTTCTATGGAAGTAAGTTGGGCATTTTTGAATTCACGCCATGATACCCTAATTGAAGTTGGCCAAGAAAATTTCAACTTAGAGTCTGAGTTGGCTAAGATCAATGAAACTATTGAGAAAGCTCAGCAAACTCAAGATTTTCCTTCTCCCGTAGCCGAAGCTTCCATGAATGTTGAAGTTGATACGGGTATCCCAACTCTTTCAAGCCTAGTCGAGCCTGTTGCTGCAAGTCAAGTTGATCCTACCATTATAAGCCAAGTTGATCCCGTTGCTGTTGATGCACCATTTTCAGTTCCCTCATCTTCCTAGTGATAAGTTTTAAGTTATTTGAATTCTCTTTTTTTTTTCAGGTACCTTTTTGGAAGGTTATGTTTAAAACCCTTGGTTTCATTTGAGGGTTTATTTTTAAAAACTTAAGTCCCCAAACCTTTTATGGGGCAGAATGTATAAACAATTTGCAGTTCCTATGACTAAGTTTATACTTATTCTTAGTTTTAATATTAATATTTTTTGTTGTTATTATTTGAACTTCTGTTTTATTTATTCTCGCCTTTATTTCTCAGGACTTACGGAATAAATTACATTTTTATTCTTCACAAAATACTTTTGTTAACTTCATGAATATTCAAAAGAATCATGAATTTTATAAAAGAGGGCCCTTTTATATTTCAACACTTAATGAAGAAGACGTCTCAACTTCATAATGGTGTTAACATACGATAAAAGAAATAGGAATACACACGTTTCTTGGAAGTAACTTTGACAAATTTTTATTTGAATTTTGTCTAGTTTTGAATAACACTTTACATGTATTTGGATTACATCTATGACTTTCTCGTAACTATTTTTCTTGTAACAGATTTAAAAAAGAAAAAATATTAAACACGAGGTTTTTCTTTATAACCCGTTTCAGTACATAGCTTTTACCCTAACTATAATAAGGATTTCTTTGGCCTTAGCTCGTGACTTCTGCACTTGTCTTATTCTTTGAGTGAACTTTTCAGTCTTAATCTTTGATTTTTTCTCAATCTTCTTTGCCCTTATACACATGCCCATGTGTATCATATAGTCCTCCAAGTGTTTGAGTATTGAAGTATGAAGCCTTGAGCACTTGATTATTCCTATCATTTGGTCCTTTCCCTGGAAAAGGAAAAACATACGGGACTCGGAGGTACATAGATGAATACTGCTTAACCTGTTTAAATTTCTATCAGAATAATTGTAACCTTAGACCGGAAATTTTAGTTAATTCCACGTGCCTTGAAGGTCGTGACTCATTATTTAGTATGGGCTAGCTTTTTGCCTATAATCTAAAATCGTTAGTAAAATTTTAACAATTCGAAAATAGAATTTTAAATCATAGATACCTGACCATGAGTATTCCTTAGAAGTAATATCTCTTCAAATGAACAACATTCCAATGTGAAGGTAGTATCTTGCCATCCATTGTTTCCATTTCATATGCTCCTTTACCTGCAATACCATGAATTCTATAGGGTCCTTCCCATATTAGACTTAATTTACCTGCGTTAGCTACCTTCGTAGATTGAAAAACCTTTTTAAGCACGAAGTCCCCAATTTTGAAGAATTTGAGGTGCGCTTTCCGGTTGTAATACCGTTCTATGATACGTTTCTGTGCTGTCATTCTTATCAATGCAGCTTCCCTTCTTCCTTCAAGTAAATCGAGATTTACACGCATTTCTTTGTCATTAGACTATTCTGTTGCGAGTGTAAACCTTGTACTTAGCTCTCCTATCTCAACAGGAATTAAAGCTTTTGCTCCATAAACCAATGAAAATGGTGTTTCTGTTGTACTTGTTTTTGTTGTTGTGCGATATGCCTATAAAACACCAGGTAGCACTTCTGGCCAATTTCCTTTTGACTCTTCTAAACGCTTCTTTAAATTATTGATAATGACTTTATTTGTTGATTCTGCTTGCCCATTACGCACCTGATGATAAGGTGTAGGCGTAATCCTTTTAATCTGCCAACTTTGAAAAAATTTCGTGATTTGAGCTCCTATAAACCGAGGACCATTATCACACACGATCTCCTTGGTAAACCCAATCGACATATGATATTCCACAAAATGAAATCTTTAACATCCTTTTCTCGCACATGTTTGAATGCTCCTGCCTCTACCTATTTAGTAAAATAATCAGTGAGTATGAGCAAAATTTTTACCTGTCCTTTTGCTTGTGGTAATGGACCCATGATATCCATTCTCCATTTCATAAATGGCCACGGTGCGATGACTGGATGTAGTAATTCCGTAGGTATATGCATATTGTTACCGTACCTTTGACATTTATCGCATTTAGCCATAAATTTTCTGCTTCTTCTTCCATTTTAGGCCAATAATACCCTGCCCTAATTAGGGTTCTTACCAATGATCTTCCTCCGGCGTGATTCCCACAATGCCCCTCGTGTATTTATCTCATTGCGTACTCTATTTGAGAAGGTCCGAGGCATCCGGCTAAGGGACTATCGAACATTTTACGATATAGATTGCCTTGTTTTAAGCAGTACCGGGCAACCCTTTTTCGTAGCACATGAGCTTTTTTCTTATCATCAGGGATGGTACCATACTGCAAAAAATCAATAATCTCGTTCCTCCAATCCCTAGTTAAATTATTAAAATTTACCTCATTCTTGTCGGGATCGAGAGTGGGCCAGTTAGTTTGTCCGGGTCCGGACGATCGATATTATCCCTGTGGAGTTTTTTCCATTTCCCGAAGGGTGGAATCATGCACGTGAGTGAGGCGCTTGTCACTTTTTTAGATTCCGAATATAGTGAAAACCAGTTAAGTAATAATGTTGTTTCCCTTCTGTAGTAACTTCGTGGATGCCGGGTGAAGTCCATGATCTGCCCGGCTGGGTCCGGAGGCTGGTGACACATTCATCCCGCGACGAGCTCAGGTGGCGAGCTATGCTTCATGCCATATGGGAGCGCAATACCAAGGTATGTGCGTATGTTACTTTTTCCTTGCTTTCGTATACCCGAGGTAAAACTTTCCCCTTTCGTTTGTATTGGATTCGCCATTTGCAGATATCGGGCAGTTCCTTGGGGCGAGGCAATATTTTTCTAAAGGTGGGAAAGAATCAATGGGTTCCGAGCCGAAGGACGATGGCAATAAGAGGGATCGACACCCGTGGTGCGACGGAGCCTTTATCGGTGCTGATCGAGCTCATATTTTTGAGGACGGGCCGTCCCCCGAGTCTTCTACTCCTGGAGTGCCTGATTCTCGGCCAATGATTCTTTTGGGTGAACATGTCATGCCCGAGGTCCGTTCTTCTAGGGTCGCAGGGGCAGGATCAACTGGAGTCTGTTCTGATTTTGAGGAAATCCATCGGCTTTACTTTGTTGTGAGTTTATGTACAGTTCCTTGCATCTCGTGTCCTCCTCCCTCTATTGAGCCTTTCTTGTGCAGGCCTATGATAGGCTTAGGTCTGAGTTGCTCCGTCAATGGGCCAAGCTCCAGAAATTTTAGATAAGGGAGAATCCTTTAGGCTCCTTTACAAGAAGGAGGAAGTTGAGCTGCAATATTGGCGATATGAGGCATACCAGAGCTCAAACTATGAGAGCTATTTGATGGGGCATGTAATTTCCTGTAGTATGTGCTTCGCTCCTTTCTAACCATAAGGCTAATTTCCTCTTGCCGTATCAGTTGCAGAAAAAGGTGGAGGCCTTGGAGTACCTCAAAGGCGATGTCAACCGCGTCAGAGCTGCTTGCGAGGAGCTAAGGGCCCAAGTGCAGGCTTGAGCTTTAAAGGAGATGAGTGCCTCGGCTAAGGTCCCTGCCTTCGAGGTCCAACTCAGCTTGAATCGCAACAATGGCAAAGTTCAAGGGGATATGATTGGGATACTTGAATATGATCTCTCGAAGGTCAGAGCTAAGATAATTGATGACCGGGCAGAAGCGACATTAAGCTGAACTAAGGCTGATCGTGAGATGGCAATTCGTATGAAAGATGTTGCTGATGCTAAGCTGAGCTAAAGCAAGCCCTCGACCAGGAGAAAAGGATCGAGGAATATATTCGTTGTAGATCCTGGAGAGAGGTACTCGAGAAGGTCAGTGCAAGGGGCTTCATTCTTTTGGAGGAATTGGCTCGAGCAAGGGCGGACGAACGTGACACACAGTCTCTTCTTGTTGACATTGTGGAGGGGGAATTAGACAAGCTGTAGCCCTTTTAGCATAGAATGTAGATTTTGCCGTTTTGTCACTTTGTCTCCGATATATGTAGGGCATGCCTGTAGGTGGAGAATGCGTTTTTTTGCGCATGTAATATATAAGAAGGAATTTGAAGCTTTATTTCTCCCGTACCTTTTTTCTGTCGTTGCTTTCGATCAGGCAGACTAGTTTTGGTGTTTGGCGAGGTCCTCATAGATCTGGAATCGATCGGACAGATCATGGGCTCTTAAGTGTGATCTTTGACGCGAGCAGGTGTCGGGGCCTCCGTGCTTGGCCTGGTTGTTCATGTTTAGTCCCCGAGTCGGGCTTTGGCTTAAGCCTTCTCGACCTTGAATCTTTTGTGCCCGTGCGGGCAGGTAGTATTTGATTTTATCTCTTTCCCTTAGCCGTTTACTGCTCCAACTATTTTTGGTCCAGTCTCCAAGTCGTGTTGTGACTCGAGCTTCAATTGACCCACAAGCTCTTTCCTGCCTGCATGGGCAACGATGATGGGCCTTTGTGCTCTGTGTTGATGTGACCTCGCGAGCGCATGGCTTGGAGATTTAATCGGCTGACGACGGTATCATTTAAGCCGTGCCCTTAGGCATATTGTAGTTTAATTATTTTTGGGTCCAGTCTCCGAGTCGTGTTGCGACTCGAGCTGTAATCTACCCTTAAATTTCCTTAGATTCCGGCCAGCGATAGAGGCTTTTATGCCGTGTCCTTAGGCATATTGCAATTTTTTGGATCCAGTCTCCGAGTCTCTTTGCGACTCGAGCTGTAATCGACCCTCAAATTTCATTGAGTTTCCGGCCGGCAACAGTGGTAGTTATGCCGTTTGGTCATTTATACCTTTTATTATGTGGCCCAGAGGCTTGCATAGTTAACTATTTTGGATCCGGTCTCTGAATCGGGTTACGATTCGAGCTCATTTTAATCCTAAAGTTGTTAATTTTCAAGCTGGCGACAATGGCTCTTGGTTGTTTGGTCGTAGAGACCTTTCAATATGAGGCCCGTAGGCTTGCTTAGCTGGTGACAATGGCTTTTACGTTGTTTTTGCACGTGGGATTTTTTGTAGGCTTTATTTTCGCTCGTTAATGTCTTTTAGAGTATTTTTGCCTGACTTGTCGTCGGTTCTAGTAGAACCTCGATTTCAAGTCATTGTCGGCAATGTTTTAAACACCTCATAAGGTTAATAGCTCATAGGTCGAGTATGTCAACGCTCTTGCAATTCGGAACCGATGTGGTCGGAGCTCCTTTTTTCCCTGTTGAGGGAAGCCTGTTTTAACTGGTTCTTTCCGAAGTATATTCGGAGTAGTAGCCTGCAATTTTTAGCAACAGTCGGGCGTCCTTGAGTCGCATTATTTTGGTTGTATTAGCCATTTTGACCGTAGTAATATGCGTTTGGCCATAGCCATTTTTGATCCCAAATGACCGTTTAGGCGTCTACATCGAGGGTATGCCCTTTATGGAATCTTACAAATGCGACGTATAGACTAAACTGTGGGATTTTCATGCCTATTGAGGTCTTACAGTTTGCCATGCCTATTGAGATCTTATACTTTGTCATGCCTATTGAGGTCTTACTGCTTGTAGGATAGATCTGGTTGCCCGCTAAGGGTCTTATAGTTTTAGGTTTTCCAGTCATATGGCAGTTAATGGCAGTCTCCGACTCATCGAGTTTGTTTAAGCCTAAAAACCGCTTCTCGTGAGCTCGAAGTTGCCTTATAGGGGCTTGATGAACCAGGAGTTCCGACCCTAGGGTTGCGCGGGTGTCGAATTATCGTTGCTAAGTCTCCGAGTACCTCGAGACGCATTTGATGGAGAAGCATTTACTGCGAGTATGTTGAAATCGCCTCTTCCCAAATACGAAATGCCGAAAAGTTGTTCTTTATTGCTTGGAATAAATATATACTGTAAATATATAGTGTCCTTTTGTTGTGAGCTCAGACTGCATGGGTGCGGCTCCTCTGATTATCTAATCTGTTTATATGATTCTATTTTGGAGCCCTTCCGAGGGGATGGTGTCCTTAAGAGAAGGTCATCGCACGTCGTCTGACTGTAGAAGAAAGGACTGCGATCTCGTCGGATCCTCTCTTAGGGGTATGCTGCTCTGCTAATAATCTTACTGGCGGGACCTTATTTAGGTTAGAAACCCGGTTGAGGAAAGAGACTTGGCGGGTCCCGCAGAGGCCTCGGATCTCCGAGTGTAGTTCAGAACTTTTGAATGTCTTGACTGACTGTCTGCATACAGGTTAGTAAAAAGAAAAGAAACAACAAATGAGCGGAGTAGTTCTTCCTTGCTCCGGGATGCATAGGCGAAGTTTCGAGGCGTGAGCCTTGATGCATCCTTCTGCTATGTTCGACCAGGCTTGGCCGAAAATGTGGTTTTGCTTACCCTTTGATCTCTTCGAGGGCGGAGGCATCGATGCCAGCGATGGGTCATATGGTGAAGGATTTCCTCTCGTCGCATGTAGCTCCTTGTCGAACACTTTAGTCCCACCTTTGTCGTAGAGTTTCATCCCTTTGGCGGAGCGGGGTCGAAGTCGCCTCTGGGTGGTGGGACTATTGTCATCTGAATAAAACTTCTGCACTTTGTGGGCTTAGCGTTCCAGCCTGAGCTCAGGCGGGCTATATAGAGGGAGCGACCTCCCTGATTGTTGTGGCGATCGACGACTGGAATCCATCAAAGATTTGAGGCGTAGGAGTGATTTGGTTCGTTAGTCCGAACTACCCTATCGGCTTTGGCTTGACACCGTCGGTATAGCTGGTCGAACCACCTGTACTCATGAACACATGCTTTATTGAAAATAGGTTATATGAGGGAGGGGGTTACCAATGTGTTAATGCGAGGCCGAGGTGAAGTATCAGCGTCCTTTTCCTTGGATGAAAGGGTGTCCTTTGGGAATATTCCCTGGACCCGTCTTTTCCTGGCGATGAGCACTTTCACTCTACACTTTACGGATCTTTGAGGGGTAATGCCGCCCTTTACTATCGTGGCAATACGCCGTGGCTTGTCAGCTTTGTTTTTCCCGATCTCCTTCCTCCTTTGGATCTGGATTCGAGTCTGACCGCTCGATGATACTTGGTGACGACCTCTATTGAATGACATAGTTATCGTTCTTTTAAGCCAGTGACCCCGTGCGCCCTGTAGTTCCCGCGCTGGGCCATGGTTTTCTTAAAAGGGTTCTGGTCGAATGGGTCTGAGCCGCCTGGAGTTCCTAGTTTCGCTTATGGTGATCATGATGTTTGGTATAGCAATGCTGAAATCATACTAGGCCGGGCGGGGTTTCCCTGCCAGTTGTTCCTTGTTGAATCTAGTTCGATTGGAGGTTCCTCGAGCCTGCTATCCTCGGGCTATTTCCCTATTGTTGCGAGGTGGGTTGCATCTCGAGTCGTTCTTTCCATTCGCAGCACATGGATGATACCTCCATCCGTTTGGTGTCAGCTTCTTTGTTGGGAGTCTGCTTGGATATACCGAACTTGAGGAGGTTCACGGACGGTTGTCCACGGACCCGATTTGCGGCGGGCACCAGGTCTGGGCATCCAACTAGGCCTCGGCTGGGTATATGATCAGGCTTCGCTTGAAATGTCCTGGAGACGTTGGGTATGCTTCGTTTATGCTTCGGGTGAAGGCATGTGTTGCCCGATCATCCGAAACCGGGAGCGATATCATTCGTCCTATTAGGGAATGGGGTGCTACTTCCCGCAACATTTCATTTCTTCTTTGTTCGGCCTCAGGTGTATCGGGCCTTCTCGGTACTGATTTGATGGCACCAGTGCATGCTTCTGCGGAGGACCATGCTGGTATGGTAAGCGAGTCCGTGAATTTAGGTGCCAGGCAGTGGCACTTCGTCATGGTTTCTTTCAAGAGAGTCTCTTCGAATTTCTTCAACGAGACGAGATCGAACTCAACATCTTAGAGGTCGCTATCTCTGAATGAGCATGCGTAAGTGGTGGTGCACCTATAGGGATCCGAGGTCCTGTCATACCTAGGGAGTTTTTGCGTTCCTTATTTCTGTAAAGCGAGTTCCGGGACCGTATCCTCGGGAGACAGTTGCTATAAGAGCTTCCACGAGCCGGGTTCGCTCCTTTCGAACAAGTTCCCAAGCATCCTCACTGCAGCGGGGTTAGTTGCCGATCCGTCATTACTCGATCTCTCGGGTACTAGCTTGACGTAAAGAGATGTTTTCGGCGTTGCTGCGTTGGGAGTCTCCGGGCGACTTTGCAGCCGAGTGATAGCCAACTCTCGTGCCTACAACATTTCAATAATAACATGAAGACTAATTTCCTGTTCTACCCGGGCCAAGGTTTTTTGGGCTTCCTGTTGGTCAACACGCTGTATGCTATCATTGGTGCGGGAGGCTTCATTGACCTGTTGCGTGCCTTGCAAGCCCGTGTCTGCTTGAATCGATCCATATGCGTTATCGGGGTCCAACGGTATCGCTCCAGCTGTTGGAGCAACCATTCTATTTTCTCTGTGATTTTCAGGGTAGTCATTCTCGATTTTGCTTACCAAGCCGGACATTAACCTGAAATCAAAAGATATTGGGCAAGCAAAATTGTGAAAGATAACGTGCGTTCATGTGACAAAACTAGCAAGAAAATAATCACTATTATTTTTAGCCCCACGGTGGGCGCCAAAGTGTTTACCGTAAAAATGGTAACAACAATTAAATTTGTAAATGAGATTCTAAAAATATGTGATCTATTCCCGAGCTAGTTGTTAAAGCAGTTAATGCTAAGAACATGAAGTATAATGATGAAAAAGCGAGTTAAAACGAGGCAGTAATCAAACCCAAAGGGCCTGTTGCCCGTATGCAAGGCTGATCGATGGGGACCTCGGGGCCAAGGCTCGAACCGAGCTCGAGCTACCGGGACAATCGAGAATGGGATAACAGGCAGAGATATGATTAAGCAAGGCTCTATGCTACCAAATATTGGACAATATAGTGAAGAACAAATAAGAAAATGATAAACGCTAAGGCGGCCTCGGGCCAGTGAGAATGAACAACTTAGAAGAAAAGAGAGAGATATTATTGCACTTGTGGAGAAATAGAGCAACATATGTCCCTTACAAGGTAGGATGAATCCCCTTTATATAGGAGGGGAGACTCGGCTACAAGTATTTGGAGATTAATTACAAAGTACAGTGATGGGATGGCTTGACACGATACCTAAGCATAGGCTCTGGGTAAGCCGGGCCTGTCAGACATAGCCATATGCCTAGGGGGCTTCCCCTTCTATCCTGGCTTAGTTCTTCGTTTCCTCCGAGTCGGGCTTCGACGAGCCCCGAGGTTGAGAGCTGAATAGCGGCCTCCCACCCTCGGGGTCTCGGGGCATGCTTCCGAAATGTCTCGATAGCGAGAAATCAAGTCTTCTAATTTTGTCGTGTACAATGTGCTCTTGCCCTTCCTTTAAATATTTTTCATGTGCATATCCAGGTACTCCAACTCAATCTTATCACGCTTGAGGTGAGGCGCTTGTAGAGAATCCGAGGTATATCTGCCGCGTCCGCAGACCAAAGAGTCCCTTTCTATTCTCAGTACTAGTATAGATCTTTATGTATTTTCCCTTGTTGATAGACATTCTAGAATTAAAGCTTATTATGTAATCTTTTAGCTTGTGATTCATGGGGTTCCGGATTTTGGGAGTGTTAGATTGAGATTCTTGTACTGTTATATGCCAGGGGACATCTTAAACACTATTTAACCTCGTTATCTCAGTTTATTTTATTACTTTCTTCCGCAATTATTTCTTTTTCCGCATTTGTTAGGCTTACCTAGTCATAGAGGCTAGGTGCCGTCACAACAATTCACGGAGGAAGAATTGTGGTCATGACAAATATGTCATAGCTGGTTGTAGTATTGTACATACATGTTATATATTTGAGATTGGTTTGCTCGCTGCAACGGATATTGATAAGATGTTTGGGATATGGTTGCATACCGCAAAAAATATTGATGTTGTTCATAGGATCAGGTTGCACGCCAAAGATATATATATATATATATATATATATATATATATATATATATATATATATATATATATATATATATATCTATATATTATATATATATATGTGTGTGTGTGTGGGGGGGGGGATTGGGTTGCACACATCAACAGAGAAAATATATTCTGATTGTTCTTCACCGTTGGTTTCATATCCATGTTGTATTGTGAATTGGAGCATAGATGATATTCTAGGGCCCTCTGTGATGTACTTTCTATCCCGATTATCATGTTAATCCTCGTTTACCTATTCTGCTAATTTTTTTACTTATATTCATACAAGTTTATAGTGAGGGCCTTATTATAGCCACGCCACTACTTCATCGAGGTTAGACTCGGTACTTACGGAGTACATGGTGTTGGTTGTGCTCATACTATACTTCTGCACTTCTAGTACAAATTCTGATGTTGGTCCCATTAGCGTATGGTGAAGGCTTGCCTGGACTGTCATTATCCCAATGGCGTATAGTGGAGCTTTTTATCTTTATACTATTTATGTCATTTAGATAATAGTATTTGTTTTAGACCTTGTTTGTATAACTTTTAGCAGCTCATGTATTTGTGTCACCAGATTCTAGGTTTAGACTAGTCAGCGTGTAGGAAATCTATTATGTATTTTAAAGTTCTACAACTTTATTTTCCTGTTAATCTTCTTTAAAAAATTATTATTGTAAATACCTGTGTAGCTAATGTTGATTTGCCTAGCAATTGGAGTTTAGGTACTATCACGACCCTATTGATGGGATTTCGAGTTATGACAAGTTGGTATTAGAGCATTCGATTTCCTAGGTCTCACGAGTCATGAACAAGCTTAATACAGTTTGGAGGATCGATACAGAGACGATTGTTCTTATCTTTTGAGGTTATAAGGCTTGAGGAAATTTCACTTCTTTCTTTCTCTATCATGCTACTTAATTATATTGCTGAAGTTCGAATCATTTTTCTCTTAATCTCTCGCAGATGGTGAGGACACGTATGACATCCACAACTGATTTAGAGCCGGAGCCCCATGCGTCAGCCATTACCAAGGGTAGCGGTCGGGGCCGAGGTAGAGCCAGAGAATAACCTAGAAAACGCGCATCAACACCTATTGTAGAGCTTCAGATCAAGACGATGAGGAGATCCATGTTCCGGGCGCGCTAGTTGGACCAGCTCAAGTCCAAGAGGGGTTCGTTACTACCCCAGTACTTCAAGGCACCCTAGTCCGCCTAGTGGGCCTTATGGAGTGTGTGTCTGTCATGACCCTAAAATCGACTCGATCGTGATGGCCCCTAGCGTGAAACTAGGCCAGCCGACACAAATCGAAGACCAACCAGAAAATCATATTAAGTCCATTTAAGTCATTAATTAACTAATATCCCATAGCATAAGTTGAAATAGCCAGTGCAGAAGAAAAATAACACAAGCCCGACATCGGGGTGTCACCAGTCATGAGCAATTACAAAATCCGTCTAAGTGTAAGGAAGGCTAACATAGTCCGAAAATAGAAAATACTAAGACAATCTGAATAAGGTAACAAGGAGAGTGCAGGGATGCGAACGCCAAACAGCTACCTTGCCAACTCCGGAGACTTGCTGGAAGACTGATCAACACTCACTATCGCATCCCGAGACTCCTAGATCTGCACACATGATGCAAGGAGTAATGTGAGTACGCCAACTTGGTAAGTAATAAAAGTAAAAGAAACTAAGCAGTAAGAAAATAGGTAATCTCATGTCATAGCACTACAACAAATACAATACATTTCCAAAACAATCCAGAAATAAAATATATCGTAGAAACAACTTAGTTTCAGTAAACCCTTTTATTTTAAAATATCTTTTAATAGTTTCGACAAGTGAATAAAACAATGAGAAAAATGATAGAAACGTAAACAGCCCCTCGGGCAAAACATGTACCACAAACCACCCCTCGGGCATAATATCAACAGAACCAACCCCTCGAGCTACCTCACAATCGCTTGTAATCAGCCCTCCGGGCAACAACATCGAATACCCAATAGCCCCTCGGGAAATATCACATCACTCATACTAGGTACCCGTGCTCACTGGGGGTGTACAGACTCCGGAAGGGCTCCTACAGCCCAAGCACTATCACAAGCCATCTCGTGGCATAATAAGTCAGGCTATCGGCCTCTCATATATCACAAATCAGTACAATCTGCTGTAGCGCGCAGCCCGATCCCATGATACCCTCACAACATAGGCCCTCAGCCTCACTTAGTTAGAACTCACTCATGCCCCTCGAGCTAACAGTATAAACAGATACTCGGCTCAAAATATCATTTAAAAATGAAAAGGAGTAAATAAAAATCGAGTTATGAAATGAATGAAAGCATAGCATGACTGAGTGTAAATATTACCAAAAACAGTGAGGAAATAGTAGTAAAAAGCCCTTAAGGGTCCAAACTGTCGGCACAAGGCCGTAACACAACATTCAGCCCCAAACCTACTAATACTTTCCAAAATATAATAATATCAAAAAATTTCCAATTAAATACGCTACTTAATAGTCATACGGGATGGACCAAGACACAATCCCCAACTGTGCACGACCCCACGCTCGACATTTGGCGTGTGCGTCACCTCAAAGTAGCACAACGATGTGAAATCTAGGGTTTCTTATCCTTAGGACAACATTTAAAATCATTACTTATCTCAAAACCGGTCCAAATTTGAGCCCGCGATGCCTTTGCTTCTCGAATCGGCCTAAACTCACCCCGAATCTATCCAAAATCTGAATCATAACATCAAAATAGGCAAAAGGAACAAAGCCCATGCGAAAATATTCAAATTACATCAAAAATTCTGAAATTGGCAATACTCGACCCCAGGCCCATGTCTCGGAATTTGATAAAAATCACACCACAAGAATCATTATCCTTCCACGAGTCTATACATACCAAGAACATCAAAATCGAACCCCAAATGGCCCCTCAAATCCCTAATGGAAAGTCTCCAATACTAAGCCCTAATTCTCCAATTTTTAACCCTTTATTTCCAATAATTTCATGCCTAATCAGTGAGAAAATGCCATAGAATCAAGTATTGGGTTCAAAAATCTTACCTCCGAGCGTAATCCCTTGAATCCATCTTCAGATGCTCCCAAAAGCTCCAAACTCATTCAAAAATGGTAAGAAAAGAGCTGAAAATCGCGAAGGGAAACATATATAGTTTCTGCCCAGGGGTTCCATATTTGCAGTTCAATACCGCACCTGCGACGATATGTCCACATATGTGGAATTTCACTTAAACTTCCTATCCGCACCTGCGATCAAGCCTACGCATCCGCAGGCTCCCATGTGCGACTAACCTTCCGCATATGCAATGCATCCCCAATCACTGGCCTTCGCTCCTACGATAAAAATATCGCTTCTCCGACTGCCACTTGTGGTCCCCAATCTGCAGGTATGGTTATGACAGAAACACAACAGCTTCAGCTATAACTCTAACTTCCAAACTTCCCGATAACCATCCGAAATCATACCGAGGCCCCCGGGACCTCAACCAAAAGTATGAATAAGTCATATACCACTATTCAAACTTGTACCAATCTTCGGAACACGTAAAACAAGATTGAATCATCAAAACACCCTCGGATTGAAGCCTAAGGATTAAAAAACTTCTGAATTCTGCAAACGATCAAAAAATCTATCAAATCTCATCCGAATGACTTGAAATTTTGCGCATACGTCACAAATGACACAATGGATCTACTCCAATTTCTAGAAGTCCATTCCGACCCCCGATATCAATATTTCCACTACCAATCGGAAAATGCTAAAATTCCAATTTCGCCAATTGAAGCCTAAATCTACCACGGACCTCCAAAATACATTCCCATCACGCTCCTAAGTCCCAAATCACCTAAAAAGCTATTCGAACCATCAGAATTCACATCCGAGCCCTTCTCTACATAAGTCAACATCGAGTTGACTTTTCTAACTTATGCTTGCTCAAAAGAGACTAAGTGTCTTATTTATCTACTAAACCACTACGAACCCGAACCAGCCAACCCGATACCATATGATACAACTGAACAACACATAAAAAAGCAAAAATTGGGGAAACGGAGCGATAACTCATAAAACGACCGGCCGGGTCGTTACATTCTCTCCCTCTTAAACAAACGTTCGTCCTTAAATGACTCAAGAAACATACTTGAAGCCTCAAATAGGTGAGGATATATGCTTCGCATCTCTCGCTCGGTCTCCCAGGTAGTCTACTTCACGGGCCGACCTCTCTACTGCACTTTTACTGACACTATATCCTTTGATCTCAACTCTCAGACCTGACTCTCCAATATAGCCACTGGCTCCACATCATAACTCAAATCACTATCTAACTGAACTGTGCTAAAATTCAAAACAAGATATGGGTCGCCAATATACTTCCAGAGCATAGAAACATGAAATACCGGATGCACACTCGATAAGCTAGGTGGAAAAACAGGCCACCTCCCCAATCCTCTAAAGCACCTCAAAAGGCCCAATGAACCGAGGACTCAATTTACCCATCTTCCCAAATCTCATAACACCCTTAATGGGTGATACCTTCAGTAGAACCTTCTCCCCAACCATGTAAGACACATCACGGACCTTCCTATCAGCATAACTCTTCTATCTCGATTGCGCTGTACGAAGCCGCTCCTAAATCACCTTCACCTTCTCCAAAGCATCATGTAACAAGTCTATACCCAAAAGTCTAGCCTCACCCGGCTCAAACAACCCAACTAGAGATCTACACTGTCTCCCATATAAAGCCTCATATGGAGCCATTTGAATACTCGACTAGTAACTGTTGTCATATGCAAACTCCACGAATGGTGGAAACTGATACCACAAACCCCCAAAACCAATAACACAAGCATGCAACATGTCCTCCAATATCTGAATAGTGCGCTCGGACTGCCCGTCTGTCTGAGGGTGAAAAGTTATGCTCAACCTTGAGTACCCAACTCTCTCTGTACGGCCCTCCAAAACTACGATGTGAACTGAGTACCTCTGTCTGAAATGATAGATACTGGAACCCCATGCAAGCGAACAATATCTTGGATATAAATCTCTACTAACCACTCCGAAGAATAGGTAGTAGACACAGGAATAAAGTACGCTGACTTAGTTAGCCGATCCGCAATCCCCAAATAGTATCCAACTTCTTTAAAGTCTGTGGGAGTCCAACTACAAAATCCATGGTTATCGCAGCCACTTCCACTCTAGAATATCCATCTGCTGAAGCAAGACACTCGGTCTCTGATGCTCATATTTCACATGCTGACAATTGAGACACCGAACTACAAATCCCACAATATCCTTCTTCATTCTCCTCTACCAATAATGCTGTCTCAGATCCTGATATATCTTCGCGGCACCCGGATGAATGAAATACCGCGAGTTATGGGCCTCCTCCTGAATCAACTCCCGAAGCCCATCTACATTGGGTACACATATCCGACCCTACATCCTTAACACCCCATCATCACCAATAGTCATATCTCTAGCATCGTCGTGCTGAACTCTGTCCTTACAAGCAAATGAGGATCATCATACTGTTACTCTCTGATGCGATCAAATAGGAAAGACCGAGAAACCATACAAGCTAAGATCCGACTAGGCTCCGAAATATCTAACCTTAGAAACCGATTGGCCAAGGCCTGAACATCAACTGCAAGAGGTCTCTCCCCGGCAGGGTCTTCCTACTCAAGGCATCGGCCACTATTTTAGCCTTCCCCGGATGGTACAAGATTGTGATATTATAGTCCTTTAGCAGGTAAAACCATCTCTGCTGCCTCAAATTGAGAACCTTCTGCTTGAACAAGTGCTGGAGGCTACGATGATTAATAAACACCTCACAAGACACGCCATACAAATAATGCCTCCAAATCTTCAGTGTGAGAACAATGGCAGCCAACTCTAGATCATGAATAGGGTAGTTCTTCTCATGGGGCTTCAACTGACGAGAATCATAAACAATCACTCTACCATCTTGCATCAACACACACCCGATACCAACTCTCAAAGCATCACAATACACTGTATATGAACCTGAAGTTGATGGCAAAACTAACACTGGAGTTGTGGTCAACACAGTCTTGAGCTTCTGAAAGCCCGCCTCACACTCCTCCAACCACATGAAAGGCACACCTTTTTGGGTCAACTTGGTCAAGGGTGATGCATGTCACGCCCCAACCTCGGGAGGCGTGACCGGCGCTCAATCAAGTGAACCCGACTGAGCAAGCCTTACCGAACACTTTCTACCCCAACTCAAAATGAATATGGAATCCATGCCTTTCAGTAATATAGACGAGAATACATGGTGCATACTACATCATTGGTTCATTTCATATCACAAAGACTTACCGTACATAAGCTAGCTTCAAGGATTCTATTAGAGTTACAATTTATAGAGATAACAAGTTTAGGATTACATATATATAGTGGACTCCCCGAACACCCGTACATAACCCACACTAGTTTCTTTGGAGCCTCTAAGGATACAACAGATAAGCGTAACTATGCCGGCAACAAGGCCCCGACTATACCTCAAAAGTGAAAAGCTGTAATAACAAAAGATACACCATATGGCCCCATAGAAGAAAAGGGGCTCACCGAGACTTCGAGTAGAAAAATGCTCCGCTACACACGATCGGCACTGTCCTCTATGGAGCCACCTACAATCATAACACGAATGTAGTGCCCCCGGTAAAAGGGACGTCAGTACATTTGAATTGTACTGATATGTATAACTAAACACCATTTTACTAGAAATAACTATCAATAGATACAAGCAATAATATGGGTAAATCAAAGAAGCTATTCATATAACCTTTCATACAATTTCAACAACATAGATTAGGACATTTCTTTCACGTGTTCACCACTGTTCTCAATACCACCGCCATCTTGAGCGGAGTTCGGTCACGACCCGACCGACTAGGTCACCTCATTAGAGGCATTACTCTCAATTAATATTTTATTTCCCTTATCCGGAATTCAATATCAGCATATTACCACAATGTGTGCGGCACGACGTCCGATCACGACCCAATCGGCTAGGTCACCTCATTAGAGGCATTACTCCATTCTCATTAGTCAACACTTCAGATCTTTATCCCACACATATCATAACAATTCCTGGGGCACTCATGGCCACCATCATCACATCGTTTCCCTTTTTCAACATTCATTTCACCAGTTGTGATCATAGACACATATATCAAGGATAACTCAAATTGCAATCACAGGTAAGTGAGCACATAGCTAGCACGAATAACTCTTTGTTTCAACGTTGGCTTATAGCCCAAATACTTCAACACATAACTGTAATTTTCATCATTATCTGATTTCCAAGATTGGTACATTATTCACATTGAGGAACATCCTTCACGAATATGTATAGATATATGCAAATCAATTAATGCGTAATGACAATCAATACACTAGCCAATTCAACTCTTACCATACTTTCGTAATGACAACGGAGCTTAATTTCTAATAAAAAGGGGTTTTAGCCATACATACCTCAATAAAGCTTTCCTTACTCTTTTACAAATTTCTGGAACTCTGAGCACTTCGATCTATTGAGTAAGAATTACAAATTAAATCGAGAATTAGAGATGAGATTGAGACTCTAGCTTGGTTCAAGCATATTGGCAAAACCTAGAGGAGCAATTTATATCATTTTGTACCCCTCTTTAATTCACCACCTCCCACTACTCTAAGGTTTGATATGCATGCAAGGAATCCATTGTTATACCCATGAATCACCGCACTAGTGACCCCTTATATCTGAGAATAAAACAAATAAGAGTTGGGGTGATGGAGTCTTACCTCTTGAGATGAAGGTCTAGGGGTCTTCACTTGATTTTCTTCAAGGATTTAGCCATATCTTATGGAGTAATTTGATGTGGAGGCTTTCTCTCTCTAAAAAACCTCTCTCCCCCTCTAGAAAAAGCTTAGAACAATGCTTAAAATGAGCTATAACACCGGATATATCGATATGGAGGTCGGGTTAAAAATTAGAAAATTGGAGCCCCGAGTCAAATATGCGGTCGTTTTTGCGATCGCAGAGTAAACATGCGGTCCGCATAATAGACCCAAAAATGCTCCCCAGAAACTAAACACTCTGACTCAATCTACGGTAAGAATGCGGTCCACATCCATGTTCTGTGGTCGCAAAGTGCACCGGAGAACTGACCCTCGCAAAACTCAAAGGAAAATATGCGATGACTATGCGGTCCGCATTTCGATTATGCGACCGCATAACTAACTTCAATTTTAACCAACGTTCTGCCTTATTCTACGGAAGATATGCAGTCCGCATTTCAATTATGCGATCGTATTCTGGACAGCATTTCTTGCATTTTTCTGGAAACTTATTCTTGACTTTTTAATGCATTATTCAATCCAAAAAGGTCCGCGCCTCCTAACTGGGCACTATGGAATCCGGGTTTTCGAGTAGGTATTTCACGGGGCCTTACAATGCAATCGATGAAAATCCTTGAATGAACCAATGGAAATAACACGCCAATCGAGAAAGTTGTGAATCTCTGTTGCTGAGAATGGCTTGGGCCAACTCTGAACCGCCTCTATCTTATTCAGATCAACCTGAATACCCTCACTGGACTCCACATGCCCCAAGAAAGCCACTAAACTAAGCCAAAACTCACACTTGGAGAACTTTGGATAAAGATTCTCTTCCTTCAACCGCTGCAGTACCACTCTCAAATGCTTTGTGTCTTCGTTCTGATTGCGCGAATACACCAGAATATAATCAATGAATACAATAACAAATATGTTGAGATAAGGACAAAACATGCTATTTATCAAATGCATGAACACTGTTGGGGCATTGGTTAGCCCAAAAAACATCAGAAGGAACTCATAATAGACATATTGGGTCCTAAAAGCTATCTTAAGAATATTCGAGTCCTTGATTTTTAGCTGGTGATACGCTGAACGGATGTCAATCTTAAAGAACACTCTCGCTCCCTGAAGCTGGTCAAATAAATCATCAATACGAGGCAAAGGATACTTGTTCTTGATTTTGACCTTGTTCAACTGCCTGTAATCAATGCACATCCTCATAGTGCCATCCTTCTTCTTCATAAACAGAATGGGCACACCCCAAGGTGACGCACTAGGCCGAATAAACCCCTTATCAAGGAGTTCCTAAAGCTACTCCTTTAACTCCTTCAACTCCGCCGGTGCCATATGATACGGTAGAATAGAAATAGACTGAGTGCCCGACACCAAATCAATACCAAAGTCAATATCCCTGCCAACGGCATGCCCAGCAGGTCTGCAAGAAACACATGTAGAAGGTCCCTCACTACCGGGACTAAATCAATGGTAGGAGTCTCTACATTGACATCCCTCATGAAAGCTAAGTATGAAAGACAACTTTTCCCAACCATCTGCTGGGCCTTCATAAATGAAATCACCTTACTAGGGACAAAATCAGTTGAACCTCGCCATTCAATTCGTGGCAAACCCGACATAACTAACGTTACTATCTTAGCATGATAGTCCAAAATAGCACGACACGGAGATAACCAATCCATGCCAAATATCACATCAAAATCGACCATACAAAGAAACAGAAGGTCCACTCGGGTCTCCAGACCCCCAATAGTCACCACACACGACCAATGCACACGGTCTACAATAATAGTGTCGCCCACTAGAGTAGATTCACGAACAGATGAAATAAGAGACTCACGGGGCATATCCAAATAACGAGTAAAATATGATGACACATCGGAAAAAGTGGAGCCCGGATCAAATAACAGAGATGCATATCTGTGACAAACCAAGAAGATACTTGTAATCACAACATCTGAAGCAATATCATCGGGTATGGCTAGGAGTGCATAGAAATGGGCCTGGCCACCACCTGATCGACCTCCCCCTCTGGGGAGACCCCTAGCTAACTGTCTTCCACCCCTAGCTGAGTGGGTGGGTGGTGAAGTAATTGGTGCTAAATTCGATGTCTATCTCCTCTACTGGGACAGACCCCCAAGACGATGAGGACACTGCCTCCACATGTGCCCCAACTCTACATACTTATAACAACTCCTTGTTGTTGGAGATGGGGACTGAAGAGAACCCCTAGCACTGGGATGACTAGCAAAAACACCTGGCATAGAAGAGCCCTGAACTGATGGAGCACAGGACGTACTCTGGGCTAGAAGGGCACTAAGTGAGGAATGGCCCTAATAAGAACTATGATAGCCTTAGCCCGATGATGCCCCATGATAAAATGGGTGAGCTGAATGAGTATGCCTGAATGGACGGCCTCTACCGTGCTGAAACTAGCCCCCATGATGAGTACCACTGAATCCACCCTGACCACAAGGCCTCTTAGCCTCCCTCTTGAACCTCTCCTGACCATGAACCATATTAATATGTTGAGCTATGTCCACAACCTCATCGAAGGTAGCACCAGACACTTCTGTTCATAAGGAACCGAAGCTAATAACCGAGGCCATCTATAAACCTCCTGATCTTCTTTCGATCTGTGGGAACCAACCAGACCGTATGACGAGCCAACTCAGAGAACCGCAACTCATACTATGAAAAAAGGTCTGTCGCCTTGACGAAGCTGCTCAAACTGCCTATGCAGTTCCTCCCGGCGAGACTCAAGTACAAACTTCTCCAAAAAGAGAACGGAGAATTGCTACCAAAAAAGGGTTGTTGCTCCAACCAGCCTACGCGTCTCGTAAGCCTAACTATGTGCAGCCCCGGAGAACCGGAAGGTAGTGAACGAGACCCCACTAGTCTCCAAAATACCCACAATCCGAAGCATCCTCTAATAGTTGTCCAAGAAACCCTGGGCATCCTCACCCTCTGCACCACTAAAACTCGGAGGATAAAGTCTACCAAACCTGTCCAACTTGCGCTGCTCATCCTCTAGCATAACAGGAGCTACATAGTCTTGAGCAGCTGCAACCGGCTAGGTTGGAGGTGCCCTCGGTGTTTGAAGTCCCAGCACGATCTACTCAGGTGTGTGAGCGGCGGGAGCCTGAGTGCCTCTCTTGGCCTAAGAAGTAGCTGCGATTGTAGTAATTGAGACCGATTGAGCCAGGCCAGTGCACACTGATAGAATTTGGTCCAGGGCCTCCTGAAGGTCTGGAATGACAATAGGCACAGCCGGTGCCTGACCTGGTACTGATGGAGTGTCCGTCACTAGGACCTGATCCTAAACCAGGGTGGCTAGTGGGCCTGCAGGTGCTGCCATAGCTACTATGACGGCTACACCCCTTCCCCTGCCACGGCCTCGACCATGTCCTCGACCTCTAGTGGCCCCAACTGGTGGTACTGGTAGTCGTCCATCCTGACGGGTAGCACGTGTCCTCACAATTTGTGAGAGAATAGAATAACAGAAGTTTAGTACTAGAATCAACATATTCGTGTGATAGGAATTCAAGAATATGATGTTTTTCCTAAAAATTTTCTGCAACCTCCAGAGGATAAGTACAAACATTTATTTATTAATCTGCGAGACTCTACCAAACCTGCTTATGACTCGTGGGACCTATGTAACCTAGGCTCTGATACCAACTTATCGTGATCCTAAAACCGACCCGGTCGTGATGGCACCTATCGTGAAACTAGGCCAGATGACACAATCCTAAGACCAACCAGAAAATCATATTAAGTCCACTTAGGTCATTTATTAACTTATATTCCATAGTATAAGTTTAAATACCCAGTGCGAAAGAGAAATAACACAAACCCGACATCGGGGTGTTACTAGTCATGAGCAAGTACAAAATTCGTCTAAGTACAAGGAAGGCTAACATAGTCCAAAAGTAGAAAATACTAAGACAGTCTGAATAAGGTAAAAAGGAGAGTGCAGGGCTGCGAACGCCAAACAACTACCTTGCAAACTCCGGAGACCTGCTGGAAGACTGATCAACACTCACTATTGCGTCCCGAGAATCCTGGATCTGCACACAAGGTGCAGAGAGTAATGTGAGAACGCCAACTCAATAACTAATAAAAGTAAAAGCAGCCGAGCAGTAAGAAAATAGTTAATCTCATGTCATAGCACTACAGGAAATACAATACATTTCCAAAATAGTCCAGAAATCAAATATATCGTATAAACAACTCAGTTTTAGTAAAACCATTTTCTTTTAAAATATCTTTCGATAGTTTCTAGAAGTGAATAAAACAATGAGAAAAATGATAGAAATATAAACAACCCCTCGGGTAAAACATGTACCACCAACCGCCCCTCGGGCATAATATTAACAGAACCAGCCCCTCGGGCTACCTCACAATCGCTTGTAATCAGCCCCGTAGGCAACAACATGAAACAACAACTGCCCCTCGGGTAATATCACATCATTCACACTGGGTACCCGCGCTCACTGGAGGTGTACAGACTCTGGAGGTGCTACTAAAGCTGAAGCGCTATCACATGCTATCTCGTGGCATAGTAAATCAGGCCCTTGGCCTCTCATATATCACAAATTAGTACAACTCGTTGCGGTGTGCAGCCCGATCCCATGATACCATCATAATACAGGCCCTTGGCCTCACTCAAGCCCCTCAGGCAGATACTCGACTCGAAATATCATTTATAAAATCGAAAGGAGTAAATAAAACTTAAGTTATGAAATTAATGAAAACATAGCATGACTGAGTGTAAATATTACCAAAGACAATGGGGAAACAATAGTAAAAAGCCCCTAATGGTCCAAACACTCGGCATAAGGCCCAAACACGACATTCAGCCCCAAACCTAGTAATACTTTCCAAAATATTATAATATCAAACAGTTTCCAATTAAATACGCAACTTAATAGTCGTACGAGATGGGCCAAGTCACAATCCCCAACAGTGCACGACCCCACGCTCGACTGTTAGCATGTGCATCACCTCAAAGTAGCACAACGATGTGAAATTCGGGGTTTCTTACCTCAGGACAACATTTTTAATCATTACTTATGTCACGCATCAGTTTTCCCTCCGTGAACATGTCGTGACGGCACCTAGTCCCTACGACTAGGTAAGCCTAACAATGCGGAAGATAACCATAATTGCGGAAGAATAATTAAAACTGAACTGGTAAATTAAACAGTATTTACGGTGCCGCTTGGCACATACAATAACAACTCTCAAAGATAACAAAATTCCCAAAACCTGGAATCTCACAAATCACAAGCTAAGGGATACATAAAAGGCTCTGACTCAAGAATGTCTATACAAAAGAAAAAGAAATACTGAAAGAACTATACTTATTACAGAAGATAGAAAGTGACTATTCGGTATACGGACGTAGCAGATATACCTCGAAGTCTCTATAGAAACGCCTCTTTCCAAGGCTAACAGAACTGAATGAGAGTACATGTATCTGCACAACAAAAATGTGCAGAAGAGTAGCATGAGCACACCACGGCGGTGCCAGTAAGTCAAGACTAACCTCGGTAGAGTAGTGATGAGGAACAGTCAAGGCACCTACCGGTCAAATAAACAGTTTAATCATAGGAATAATGGATATATATAAAGTCTGCATGAATCACTAAAAATGCTACAATTCTCAATAAGGAAAAAAAAAAGACAACAAGTAACAACGATAATATAATAAATGATGATACGAAATGACGACAACATCACAATCCAAATCCTAAGGTCACAACACATCAAGGGGAAAACAAGTCAATAACTCATATCCTACATTGATGTTCACATAAGGTCTTATTTAACTCTTCTTGTAATTCAACCAAAAATCTCTGACAAACCACAACTCATGAAAAACCCAGCATCTAAAATCTAACACTTTGCATCCTGTGCCCCATCAATCTCACGGTCATGCTGACAACTAACTGGCTAACTAGGACCACTCTCACATATATAATGGATGAACGAGGGCATATCTCCACCCTTAGCAAAATCGGAAGGAATTCACCTCTTATGGGGTGTCCAACTATGTGTATGCTTGTACAAGTGTTTTTGACAATAATTCTACCAACTAGTAAACATGAAAAGGAGAACGGACCACACGTACGAATGTTTCCTCACGTTCTTGCCACGAGTACTCGGCTACAAATGGCCTAAATCTATTCAATTAAATCACACACTGTAAATAACATCTCTAGAAACTGATTATACTATTTAATTCAAAGCTAAAACGCGAAATTAGAAAAAATAACCAAAATGCCCCTCAGGCCAACACCTATGAAATGGGTGAAATTAACATTTTAGAACCCTCGCACTCTCACGAGTCTAAGTATATAAAAATCTCTCAAATCGGAGGTCAAACACCCACTTAAATCTCAATAATTAGGTCTATGAAGTTTTTACCCATTTTCCATGCAATATCTGAAATTCGATGATGAAATAAACAAAAGATTGATGGAATATAACTAAAAAGGGTTAACGAATTGTTACCCAATGATCTCCTCTTCAAATCCCTCTCAAAATCGCCCTCTCCCGAGCTCCAACTTGATTTTTCTAACTTCTGAAACTAAACCCTCAAAATCACTATTTCCGGCCAGTGAATTCCGCATCTGCGGTCCCGCTTCTGCGGACCATTTGTCGCATCTGCGACTCTCATTAAAATACTAGCTTCCACATCTACGTACCTCTAACCGCAAGAGCGGTTTCACTTTTGCGAAGATATCACCGCATCTGCGGTTCCTGAGGAAAAATCCCAAATTTCGCTTTTGCGGCCCTCTACGCCGCTTCTACGGCTCTGCATCTGCGGTTCCCAGACCAAAGATGCAAAAATACCAGAAGAACAGCTGCTGCACAACTTCAACTCCAAAATTTCCTCCGTTAACCATCCGAATTCATCCCGAGACCCCCGAGAACTCAACCAAAAGTACCAACAACACATAATACCTCATTCGAACTTGTACCAATCCTTAAACCATCTAAAACAACATCGAAAACTCGAATTAACCAATGATTTAAGCCTAAGAACTTCAAATTCTATCAAAACACGCTTTTGATAAAAAATCTAACCAAACCACGTCCGAATGACCTGAAATTTTGCACATACATTCCAAATGATATGACGGAGCTACTGCAGCTTCCAGAATTCCATTCCGACCATTAGATCAAAAACTCACTATCGGACCGGAAACTTCAAAAATTTAACTTCGACATTCCAAGCCTAAATTAGCTATGGACCTCCAAAATACATTCCGAACACGCTCCCAACCCTGAAATCACCTAACGAAGCTAATAGAACCATCAAATTTGCATTCCGAGGCCGTCATCACATTGTTCCGACTACAGGCAACTTTCTAACACTTAAGCTCTCATTTAGGGATTAAGTGCCCCAAAACTCTCTGAAATCTTAAAACCGAATGTCCCGGCAAATAAAAATAGCAGAAATAAACTTGGGAAAGGTAGTTAATAGGGGATCGGGGCGTTAATTCTTAAGACGGCCGGCTGGGTCGTCACATCCTCCTACACTTAAACATTCGTTCGTCCTCGAACAAGCATAGAGACATATCTGAAGTCCTCAAGTCACTAAGTGCATACTGCCAACATACACCCGGCGGGTGATCCCGCGTAACCCAATCCACTTAAGCATGACGACAACATCTCAACTAAAATTTAGCCTTTCTAGCAATACCAATAAGCCTTCAAGCCAGAATCCTCACCTTCCATCCGTTTCCAAAAGACCCGATCCTACATCCATATCCGGTACCAGCCTCAACCAATTACTTCAATTCATGCCAACACATATAGGGTAAAACCATACAACATGACACATCACACATAGTCCCACAATAACATTTTTGATAGCAATACTTGACTGAGATCAAAATCTATACCGACCATAAACCTCATATTCAATAGGAACTCCTTTCAAACCTCCATAACACCGACGATGATACAATAACCATGAAAAACCACATATCAAAATAATAGAATAACCAATTCTCAGCTAATACCAACTGTCACACCTCCTTTTTCCTACACCCGCAAGGGTGTAAAGGAGTTTTTTCACTTAACGGACAATCGAAACGAGATTCGTTTATTAATAGATTCAGAGTCGCCACTTGGGAGATTTATGGTGTCCCAAGTCACCGATTGAATCCCGAATCAAGGAAAAGATTGACTCTGTTTAACAGTCCGCGAACCAGAAATCCAGATAAGGAATTCTGTTAACCCGGGAGAAGGTATTAGGCATTCCCGAGTTCTGTGGTTCTAGCACGATCGCTCAACTGTCATATTTGGCTTGTTTATCTGATTTTAAAACATGTTTTAACTTATGTTATTTTTAACTTTGAACAACTTTTATTTATTATTATTTTTTAAATAGAATTGCAACGTCGTGAAAACACGTCTCGAACCACATCACATAAATGCACCCATGGTTTTTGACGTATTTCAACTTCGTTGGGATTTGGATTTGGGTCACATAAATGTGCACCCGAGTTTAAGAAAGTAATATTATTAAAGGCCAGGCCTAAAACAACTAGCGTATTATTAACTTTGCGGGAGGCCATGAAATTCGCTAAATGGCGCGTCCCGAGGTCTAGATATATTTTTATAGAAAACAATTAAGATGGCCACACTATTTTTCATTTTATTTGGCATGGTGCACCTCATTTATTTTAAAGTCAACCTAAAAGAACTATGATTTTTTATTAAGTATTGTCGTCCTATAGCTTGTTGGGCCTAACATCAAGACAACTGAACCCAAAACAATTATATGTGTTCATGTACTTTGATATCCACTTTTAACTTGTGAACTATGGAATAAGAGACTATTTTCAGAAGTTGAGACAGTCTAGCCTTAACAAGTTGATGCCTAAAGCAACTAAATGATTTAGAATAACTTTGCTACGACAAATAATTGACTACTCATGATTCAACTAAATACAAAATCAGAATTGGATTATACAAGGGTCAAAACAAAATTGTTGAACGTTCAATCCCTAGGCTGATTTAAACCTGTATTTCGTGCTTGGATCTGAATTTATATACTAAAATAAAATGCTACTGTTAAAGCTTAATCCCAACACTGTATGTAAACCTACGTGAGTCAGATGCCAATTGAAGTCAAATTATGCTACAAAACTACACTACACAATTGCAGTTGACAGTCCTATTAAGCCAAACTACAGAAATCTAAACAGTCCAATACAGTCCAAAGTTATTACAAATTTAACTACTAAAAATGAAATTAAACCAAGCTAAATTGATTAGATGCGGATAACATAAACTTCAAGCCAAGAGCAATAGGGTTTTCATTTCAACTTCTCAAATCAAATAAACATTACCATGGTTTAGAGCTTGTACCTGGTAGTTGCAAATAAGAAGGAAAAAGTGAGATCAGCAACAGCAGATATCGAACAATAGTTTAGAATTGAGTTCACAGCTCAACAAACGATATCAAACCAGTCCAGAAATGAATTTAGAGAAGGACAACATCAACAATCAACCAAATAAACTTGAATAAACCCAAACCAACATGAAATTGAACCCAGAAATTAACACACTCAGCAAATAACCCAAAATCCCACTCGAACCAATTAGATCCAATTCACAGATGACTCCAGATGCTTTTAAATCTCAATTATCAAAGAGAAACCGAGAAATTCAAGCTATTTTGGGTCCTAAATAAGCTAGAGAGTTGAGTAAAGTGCTTGAATTCAAAAATGATCTAATGAAAATCAATGTAACAGTATTTTTGGTTTTTCTGTTGCTTTTTGTTTTGTATTTTTGGGAGAACTAAGATCTAAAAGAGGAAGAACTCTTCAGATTTGCTTTAACTACAGTTTTTTTGGACTTTTGTTTTTTGAATTTCAAATTTTAGAAGTTTGAGCTTATGGAAAGCTTTTGGGGGGAATTTTTAGAGGCTTAAACTTTGTGGAAATTTGGGGGGAATTTTCAGACTCCCAAAAAACTCCCTTCATTAAGGTACTAGACATGCCTTTTATAGGCATAAATGAGCGCAGTCCTCAGATTTTCAGTTTTTGCATCTAATCCTTTCTTAATTTTTGTTTTTGCTTAAATGTCCCTTATTTTCTGACTTCTTTCTCAAGTTATAGCCACTAACTTCCTAAAATTCTGTTTTGAACCCTGTCTAGAATGTTCCAGAGATTTCTACTAGTTGCTACCAAGATTCTTTCTATCTAAAAGACTATACTGCCCTTGAACTTTAATCTGAATTACTAACCTAGATCCAAAACCTTTTAACCCCTGAATTACTAACTTGTGTTAACAAAAAACCAACCCCCTTCTAACTTGGTCAGAATTGACTATGGTTAATCAGTCAAAAAAACCTTAACAACTCGGCAGTAATCAAACAGTACTTTATGTAAATAAAAAACTTCAAAAATTAACCTAATTTTAATCCTAAGTTAGTCTCTAATGGTTCAAATTAACAAACTATAAGCCATCATTCATCAAACAAGCAATCATGGAGGCAAACAAAATCAATCACACATCGAATCACTGAGTCCTAAATCAGAACTCGAATAAGGACAGAAACTAAGTTTAGCAAAAGAAATCTAAGAAGACTAGAAAGTAAATACCAAGAACAGATAAGAAAAGTAATAAAAATAAAAGAAAAATGAAAGAGGAAAGAATTACCGGCACTGATATTTTGCCTAGGCAAAAATCTGATCGAGATCTCTTGACCAAACGAGTGTTTAATCGTATGTTTTTCGTGAGAAAACATACAACTTAATACTGTAATGGTCAAGCCATTCGAGAATCCCCAATTCATGAGACTAGGGTTTTTAGGTCAAACTTTGATCTGAAATTCGAAACTTTCTAGGGATGTTCGAAGAAATCTGGTTGGGGATTAAGGATGAGGGAGGTTAGGAGAGTATAGGTGTAAATTTGGTGGGGTTTAGGTGAGTTGAGGTTTGGACCGGATTTTTGATTTAAAATTCGAAGGGCTTGGTTGTGATTTGAGGGAAACTAAGGTTGGATTTGAGATGAGGGGGAAGAGGAGGTTCAGGGGTGTATTTTTGGGGTTCATTAGAGCATCGCCGCTGGCGGAGGCGATTTCCGGCCGGCAGCAGGTGGCGGAGGAACAGGGTACGAGGAAGATAAATTTGGTCTCTGGGGTTACTGAAGAATTTGGACATTTTTATTTAATAATCGAGATGGAACCATGGCCGTTGGATTAGACTGGATGGATGACCTGGATTTAATTTGGCATTTATAACTCAAAACGACGTAGTGTGCTTCCTATACTATGTCGTTTCGTTGGTCTCAAGGGCATGGGCGTCTGGATCGGGTAGGGGGTGCAGATTTGGGTTGATTGGGCATGGATTTGAGTGGGATTGGGCTGCAAAATGGCCCAAGACTAAGTAAACAAGTCTTTTCTTTTAATTCTTTTTTTCACTTGTTTTATTTTCCTTTTCTTCTTTTTCTCTCTTTTTTTTATTTAATTTTTCTAATTTTTATTAAATTCAAGATTAAAAGTAAAGACCCATATTAACTCTAAAATTATACTAATTAATTCCCAAAATAAACTAATTCCTAATTTAAAAGCAAACTAAGGCAAATTAAAAATATAAATGCAAAAGAATCATTTTTGTGTTTTTCTTTATTTTTTATAGTATTGCTTCACTAAAAAAGTGCTAAAAATTGGAACCTAATGCTACTTTGTATTTTTGAATTTTATCAATAAAAATGTACACACAAAATGCAAACAATTACCACAAAATATCAGAAAAATTTACAAAATTATAAAATAATGAAAGCAATCATTTTGTTTGAGTTTCTGGGAGTAATTCATATAGGAAAAAATTCACGTGCTCACAGCTACCCCTTTTTGTTCGGGAACACGAAGAGTTTTCGTGCAAAGATAAGTGAGCGGATTCGAGCGATTTTTGCTCGTTCGAATATTCCGTGTGAAGCATTTTGAAAGATTTGACCGCACCCTGCTTATGAGGTTGCCTACATATCCGTGGTTAAAAAGGAATCAGGTCAGTGTAGTTCGGGAATGTTAGGTAGGTGGGACTACCAGGAGCTGTGATTTCACCGCTGTTGCTGCTGCTACTGCTTGCTGACCTCCCTTATTACACCATGCCGAAATAAAAAAAGTTAGACTAAGCTATGATCTACGAATTACAAAATTCCTATCTATATTCTTCAAACTTGCCCTTGTATTTCTTGTTGCCTTGTTGTCTTTCATCCTCTAGGTGAAATCGATTGTTGCCGCTCTGAATTGTAAACTGATATGTTTTTTTCCCTTCCTTCAGACTGCTGAACTTGATATGTATTCCTCTGTTATACGGGCGGGCTCCTGACTTCAAAACTTGAAAATATATGCCTCTGTTCTACGGGCGGGTATGAGCACGTGATTTTTGCCCTATATGAGAATCATTCCAAAAAATTCAAAAATAAAATAATTTTGTATGTTTACAATTGTAGCGAATTTTGTGTTATTTTTTGTGAATTGTTTACAGTTGTCTGTGCATGTTTATTTGTTGAATTAATGAAAAATATAAAAATATATTGCATTTGCATTTTTAGGACTTAACTTTATAATTAGGAGTAATTAAGTTTGTTCTAACAAAGACCGAAAAATCACAAAAAATATGTACTTTGCATTTGTGGCAGTTAATGTCCAAACTGTGTGAGTTAATTTTTAATTGGTTTTTAAAATTGTGTGATCATTATTATTAGGAGTTAATTAGCACATTAGTTAATTTTTGATTTTATCATTTAAATTAGAATTTTGGTTTTATTAATTAGAAATTAAGGAAATGAAAATAAAGAAACCGGACTAGGCCGTCTAAATTTGACCAAATCCAGGCCCAGGACATTTTTTCTTACCCGGTCCAGGCAGCCCTCTCACGGAGTAAATGAAACGATGTAGTATGAGGTTAAAACTACGTCGTTTCAGTATCCAAAGATCTCAGCCGTCTATCCCAATTAATCCAACGGTCCAAATCCCATCTCCCTCACCCGCCTAAACGACCCGACCCATTACCACACCCGGTCCAACCCCATAATCCCCCAAACGACACCGTTTCCTTGAAGCTAACTGATCCAGGCCGTTGATCTCGTTTGATCAAACGGCCAGGATCAAATCCCCAACCCCGTATATAACTCCCAAACCTTACCCCGCCCCCAAGCCAAACATCCCCCTCACTATCGTCTCTAACCTTAGAGACCAGACAAATCCCACCACCGCAAACCACTGCTGACCGCCCGCCAAAAATTGCCTACGGCGGCGGTCAGTCACCATACCCCACCAGTTTCACACCCTGAACTCTCCATGACCTCCCCATTCCAAATCTCCACTCTATCATCTTCGAATCCCAACCAGGCTCCTCGAATATTCAATCGAAGAACCAAGCCCCCAACCCTAGTTTGTCCGATGGCCAACAAAATCACACCCCCTAACCCCTGAACCTCTCTCACCACTAGAACCCCGTTAGTTCCCTTCGAATTTGCCTAGAACACTGCAAATGACAATTTAAACGCATGAACCCTAGCTCCGCCACAAGATCCTTTGGTGGCGGCGCTAAACCTAAACCCTCCGCAAGTCACACCCCTGAGCCACTAGACTACCCTCGTCCCAAATCCCATATTGTTTCAGCTCGAATCGAGCTGGAATTTGTCGAATTATAAGTCAACTGAGCGGAACTTAGAAGAGCCAAAAACCTGGGAATCGATCCGAAGATAAAATTGAGGTCGTGTCCAACCTTAGTCGTGTGTTCTCAGTCGAGAGCTCTCGATTAATGTCCGTCTCGGCTTCAAACACAAGTGGGAGTTTCGACTAAAGCAAATAAGAACTAGGACTGAAATTCTAAGGTATTTATTTTCTTCACTTTTTCCTTTTGTTGTTCCATGGATTATCTGATTAAGTTTCGTTATAATTCTGTCTTTTTCTTTCTTTCTTCTCTATCGGATTTTTCTTGGTCCAGTTGTCTTCTGTCAGTTAACATATGTTATAAATAGTTCGTCGATTAATCCGTCATGATTGTAGTTCAGCAGTTCTGGTCAAATTGTTTGTTGTTATTCCAAATTGCTTCGTTTTGTCTGATATTGGGTCCCTTGTTCTTTGTAATTCTCTGTTCTTGCATATGAATTCAGTTTTATCTTCGTTCAGTGTACTTATAAAGTTCCTATGTTCTTGTTTAGGTTTTGTGTTAGTCTATTCCCTGCATCATATAGTTGAATTGGACCTTAACAATCCAATCTATTTCTGGCATAAACCATTGAATCTTCCGTCTTTGTTCTGATGATATTTGGTTTGAATTGAGCTTCAAGCTTAAAATTGTGATTTGAAGTTTGATGAATCCTAAATATTGTTGATTAGGAGTTCATATCATATGATTGATTAGTCAATTGTTAGGATTTCTCACTTAGTTGAATTGGTTATAGCTGATGGATTTGGTACAGATTGAAAGGGGATTGGGGTAGGATAGTAATTTCAGCAGTTTTAGGGGGTAATTTGGGGATTTTAGAGGTTTGAAAATGGTTAGTTTGAATGTTCTTCCCACTAAGCATTAAAATATTGTATTTGTTTAGTGATAGTGGGAAACAAAGCATGTTAGTATGGGGAGTTGATTAAAGAAATAAATGCCCATAACAATTGAATTAAGAATGAAACAAAACATACTCTAGTGGGGGTTCAGGGAATATCATGGGCAGAATATTTTCCTAATAGTGGAGGTGTTCTTGAGAGTTAAAAAGGGGTTGTAGTCTGCATATAAATAGGGGG
>MU667852.1:68292-125694 GCA_026770625.1 Nicotiana glauca
GGAAAACTAAAAAGCTAAGAGTGAGGACGGCTGGTTTTGAACCCTAAAAATTAGTTCTTTGAGAGTTCGTAAGAGCTTGAAAACACTGAAAAATAATAAACTGAGAGTTGGAGTCCAGTTTTTCTGATTTGAGAAAAAGGATAGAGCTTTGGTCAGTTTTTTGAAAGAAGATGGTACCGTTTCCAAACAAAAACACTATTTCATTATTCTTAGGTCATTTTGAATTTCAGTGTTAGTTCAACTCTATTAGATCAATTCGAAGCCAAAACAAATTGAAATCCTTTGTCCTTGTTTGATACTTGAAATGCAACAGAGTTTGGAGTCAACTTGAAATTGAATCTGTTGGGTTTGAGTCAACTGTGAGTTATCTGTTGAGTGGGTTAATTTCTTGGGTTCATTCACCAAGTTTGGACTATGCTTGTTGTTGTTATCGTTGTGGATCTGTGTTATATTGCTGCTACTGATCTTTCTTCTTCTTCCATTTGTAAACATTTCCAGGTACATGTCTTTGAATCTCAACATCATGTAGAGTGTAAGCTGAAATAAAATGAAATGGAAGTCCAGCTTCATTGGAAGTTTCAGTAGTTACTATATTTTCTTCATAATTAAATATAATGGTTTGAATTGTAATAGATTGTTTAGACTATTAATGTATAGTAGACTGATGGAACTGGACTATGTGAACTATCATCTCTTATGTCCGTTTGAGTCTGTTGAATCAAGAAGCAATCTAATGTTAGGGTGATAAAATGGCTTATGTTGTTTTTAGTTGTTCCACATGTCCATTAGCTCCTGTAGTTGCTCCATAGAATCTCCATTAGTTATTCCCTTTTTTACATGTGATATGACTATTATTAGAATTGCCCTGTACTGTGTTAAATTTCGATGAAAGGAAATGCCAGGCCCAGTAATAGTAGATTGTAGATTTGCTTAAGTTTTCTCGCGTTTAAAATAGGCAATAGACCTATTATGTGTATATTCCTATCATAATCATTCTTGAATATGTTGGTTAGATAATGGATTTAAAGGGGAGCCACAGTGTATTGATTCACGAATAAGTCGTGTTCTAGTTCAAATCTTCATTGTCAAAAATTACATAAGTTATGAATAATTGATTAGGCAAATCATGTACATTAGGCGTCCTAAGAAATGTAAAAAGAAAATAAAGACAAAGTCAATGGCATGTTTGCTGCCTTTAATAACAAATCCATTCATCAATCTATGGATATGGACCTGCCTTGAAGGTTTCAGTTTATAGTTTAGCATAGTATACGCTTAGGCCTTCGAGTTAGATAGCGAGTTTCAAATTAAAAGGTTCCTACTTTTGTTCGAATCTGGACTTGGACTCGAGGCCTGAAATTTACAATATCAAACTGATTAGGACTTTCTTTGTTCGTAGAGAAAAATAATATAGAAAAATCATAGTTTACTTTAGGTTGGACCTTTAAAATAAAAATGAGACGAGTCTCGCCAAATAAAAATGCACAAATTGCGGGGCCCTCAATAAATGGTTACAATAAATACCTAGATTTCGGGACGGACTGTTTAGCGAATTTCGTGGCCTTCCCCAAAATAATAACGCGTTAGTCTCTTTAGGCACGTGTTAATAATCTCACTTTCTTAAGCTCGGGTGTACATTTATGTGACCTAAATCCAAATCTCAACGGAGTCGAAATATGTTAATAACCACGGGTACATTGATGCGATGTGGTTTGAGATGTGTTTTCACGACGTTGCAATTCTTATAATGTAAAAATGCATATAGGTTTGAACATTTACTAAAATCAGATAATTAAGCCGAATATAATAGTTAAGCGACCGTGCTAGAACCACGGAACTCGGGAATGCCTAACACCTTCTCCCGGGTTAACAGAATTCCTTATCGGGATTTCTGGTTCGTAGACTGTAATATGGAGGCAACTTTTTCCTCGATTCGGGATTCAAACCGGTGACTTGGGACACCATAAATCTCTCAAGTGGCGATTCCAAACCTTAATTTAAATCCCATTTCGATTGTCCTTTAATTGGAAAAACTCCCTTTACTACACGCCCTTAGCGGGGGTGTAGTATGTAAAAAGGAGGTGTAACAGCTCTGACGATTCCACTGGGGATAACTGCCGAAGCAGATTAAACCCAGAACTTCGGTTCATGGTTCAAGAATTCGAGCTTAGAATAATTGTTATGTTTGGCTTTGTCTGATTTTCCTACATGTTTTTCTGCTAATGTGCTAAATGTTTACCGTGTTGATATTATCTGAATTGTATATAAACTGTGCTGAAACCCTTCTCTTCTCTCTCTTGAGGAGTGCACACTGGACGCGACTTCTTTCTGTTAATGTCATATCCCAAACTAGAATGAGGATTCGGAGGAGTTGTAAAACCGGATGATCTTTTGATTACCGGTACGCAGTTCCCATCCTCGGCTCGAGTTGTCCGCTCGGGTAGGCCAGGTCTAGAACAATAAACCCAGGTTTTAAAAACCTAGAATAACTTGACTTCATGCCGGATCCCTAGTAGGAACGCTTATTTGCATCAAGTTGCATTTGACTTAGGGGACTCAATACAGGGGTTGGGTCCGTCTAGGACAGGTAACCTGAAATGAAAAAGACCATCCTGCTGCATCCTGTTTGTTTTACGCATTTTATTTGCTTCGGACTTGCATGCTGACCGACTTTGAACATTGGGAAAATTTGAAAAAAATATAATAATAGCAGTGTAGAGATATAATTACCTATTTTGGAAAAAACCAATGTCCAAATAACGTCGAAACTCTGCCGAAATTTTGAAAAAAAGGGAATTATTTTTTAATTTGATTTATTTGAAAAACAAAAGAAAAGAATCATGTTTTCAAAATTAGCTATTTTCTTTGCCCGAACTACACCAGTTTGATTCTCATAGGGTGTGAGATATGTAGGCAGCCCTCATCGGGTCCAACTTCCCATTTTCCGAAAATAGCTAAAATTAAATAAGTTGGGTGATGCCGTTTTGTCAAAAATAGCCGAATGTTCCCAAATGGGATGCCGGAAAGCTAACTTTGCATAAACAGCCACCTTTGGTCGTTTTTAAGGTTTCAACCAGTTAGCCCACACAGCCTCAAAATCTTCGTCACCGAAGTGCTGGAAGGCCGTGTTCGAAAAAACTGAGTCTTGTGTTTTAATTTGAAAACATTATTGTCAGTTTTGTTTTGAGTCAAATAAGTTTTACCTTTTGCTTAAAACCCCTTGATAAATGTGCAGAATGAGCATGGGTCCAAGTTTGCCAGTAACAATTAGGAGCAAGATTCCTTTGGAGTTGCGTTTGTGGTGGGAGGATTTGGAAAAGTCGGAGCAAGATAAGATCAAACTACATCTGGGGGGTCTCACCAATTTGTTGAACGTCAGACCCAGATGTGACATCATAAAGGCTTTGGTTACGTTTTGGGACCTGGCCCATAATGTATTCCATTTCTCAGATTTTGAACTTACCCCAAGCTTAGAAGAGATAGCAGGTTATATGGACATTACCGAGGGGCTAAGGCATAAATATCTGATTGCTCCAAGAGCCGTCAATTCGCACAAGTTTATGGATTTACTGAAGATAAGCAAGGGAGTCCCATACTCTGAGTTGGATAGGGGTTTTTCCACCCTACATTTCATATACCGGAAGTATGGGCATATAGGAGGATTCAACGATCCAGAAAGCGGGGTTTGTAGTAGAGGGAATCAAACAAAATGGGATGAACATAGGCGGTTCGCCTTCATGGTAGCCTTCTTGGGCATTGTAGTGTTTCCCTAGAAAGATAGAAACATTGATCTGAAAGTGGCTGGAGTCGTCAAGGTCCTAATTACCAACAACAAAAGCACGCTGGCCCCTATGATAGTATCCGAGATATACCGAGCTCTCACAGCTTGTAAAGCCGGGGCAGATTTCTTCGAGGGATGCAATTTACTATTGTAGATGTGGATGGTCGAGCATTTGTGTCATCATCCTCAGTATGTGAGCTATAGATCTACAGACAAAGGCTGCATTGAGGAATATAACACAAGGTTTTCAGGGCTCAAGTTGCCGAAAGGGTTCAAAGACTGGGTATCTTATCTCCATGCCATCACTGCGGTACAAATAGATTGGGCGTTAGGTTGGCTTTCTGTAGAAGAAATTTGTATATGCCCGCCACTGGTCCTTACTTCCTCGTAATGGGACTCCGAGGTATTCAACCTTATGCACCCTACCGGGTGATGAGACAGTTAGGAAGATATCAGGTGGTACACCCTGAGGAAGATCTCAGTGTTTATGCAGTCGAGGTTAGCACCGATGGCCAATTTCATGAAGAGACCATTCGTTCTATATGGAATGAATGCCAGTACTTGACGGTAAAAACTTGAGTACATAACCTAGCCAGAGGCGAGGTCTCAACTGCTTATATCACCTGGTACAGAAAGAAGAGCATTGCGAGAGACGGACCAGAACGGCCAACCAAAAGGCCTCACCTTCAGGATTTTGCCGAGTCATCACGAGAGTAGTGGGGTTGGCTAGCAGAAGAAGAAAACTACAGGGCAGAAATAGGCAAGCTGAAGCAACGGATTAGGGACCTGGAGTTTGAAAACAGTGTGCAAGTTGCTGCCGACGAAGGGGATAAAAAGAAGTTGGCCCAGTAAAATGAGGCCTTGAAAACCCAAATCGACAGATGAGAATGGATGCCGACAGACAAGCAAGAAGTTGGTCTGATGAAGGGTTGATAAATGAGTTAAAAAGGCAAATCATCGAATGTCAAGAGGGTTTAGAAGAATCTGAAGCTAGGTTGACAAGGATCCAGGCCAGTGGGCAAGAGGTGCAGAAGCGCGAGCAAAGCATATGCGGCAAATAAAGAGGGACTACAAAGGGAACATTGCCATATTGAGGGAAACAATATCCACTCTCAAAGAGCGGGTCTTCAGGCAAGCCCGAGATGCCAGAACAGATAGTGAACGCTGCTATGACCTGATGGAATGAATGGAGAAACAGATGCATAAGTTTCAAGATCAACTCTTTCACAACGCTCAAGTACTGGTGAAGCAGAATCAACGAATAGAGTAGTTTCTTGTGGAAAGGGACAGAATCAGGGGAAGAATCGACGATATCGGGCACTACATCACCATGAAGTGCCTAGCTTGTGAGGATATGTCCTGTACTACCCTCTTTGCTTCAATAATGATTTATGTCCATCTGATCATGGAAGATTTGAAATACCTGCAGATGGGCCTTGCACCAAAGCCCGCAGCGAGGCCGAACGACGCCCCGCGGGCACCAAAATTCAAAGCTCTAAGGCATTTATAGTTGGAGTCTATATTTTCCTTATCTTCAGAGTCTGTAGTCCGTTTGGAGTTTATATTTCCCCTTTGCATAAGGTCCAAAGTCTGTAACAAGTCTGTTAGTTTCCTTTCAAAGGTGTTTTGCCTTGTAATAGAACGTTTTATTAATGAAAATTGAAAAACCCAAAACTGGTGTCTTTATTTTTCGCACTTGTGATCAGAACTACGCATGGTCTGATTCATGTGGGGACATGATACGTAGGCAATCCACATAAGATTCGACCACCAGTAAAAAGAAAAGAAAGAAAAAAAGGGGAATAATAGAAAAAAAAGGAAATAAAGGAAGGTTTGGGAAACACTCGAAAGAGGGCACTTATGTAAGAAGCCGGAATGACGCATACAATAGATGCAAAGACATGATAGGAATGGTTAAACTGCCTAGGTGCATTGCATCCCAACGTGTAATAACTTATCTGTTAAACTCTAAAAACTAACAAGTTTGTTATTTTCAAGAGATTTCGAACAGTTAGCTTGTTAGAACGTACTGGCAAATTACCACTACCAAACAAGATCTAAAGGACCTATACCGAAAAGCATGTCTGGTTCGGACAACAGTGTTGAAGAGGAAAAAACAGAAATACAAACAATGAAGGAGAAAGTAGACAGGTTGAGACAAGAGATAGCAGAAATATACCTAGCCTGGGCTAGGGGGAAACAAGTACCAGTCCCTCCCGCTACCCCTACTATCCCACCGGCCCAAACTTCGGAGTACCATCCCACTGGTCCATCGACGAGTTTCCCGATCCACCAATACTATCAGGGGAAAACTCCTTACAATCCCCAAGCTCCACTACCCAAGCACGATCCTCCTCCACCAATTATTCCTGTTTTAATGGAACCTCCACCAGCCACACTGCAAAGATCATCCAGTGAGCCGTTGTTTCAGGCTCACAATAACCAATACTATCCCCCTGAACCTACCTTCAAAGCACTCGAGCCACATACTTATAATCCCCACTTTGAGATCCCAGCGAAAACTGAGAGGCCGGCTAAGAGTTCGGAGCAGGATGAAGTGCTTCGCAAAGTGAAAAGCCTGGAGCACTCCTTCAGGAATATGCATGGGTTGGGCGGCCAAGTCAGTGTGGCCTACAAAGATTTGTGTCCTTTCCCCGACGTTCAATTACCGGCGGTTTTCAAGATGCCAAAGTTTGATCTGTACGAGGGGCACGGTGATCCAATGGCATATCTGCGAGGTTTTTGCAGTAAGATGAGAGGGGCCGGGGGAAAAGACGAGCTATTGATAACTTATTTTGGTCAAATTTTGAGCGGATCTGCACTGGAATGGTATACAAGGCAAGATCCTAGCAGGTGGTACACCTGGTATGACCTGATGCAAGCATTTGCTGGTCACTTCCAATATAATCTTGAGATCGTTCCTGACCGCCTCACATTGTTGAAAATCGAGAAAAGGCCTGGAGAGAGCTTTAGAGAATTTGGGTTCCGGTGGAGGAAGTAGGCTACAAGAGTCGATCCTCCGATAAGGGAAGGTGAAATGGTGGATTACTTTTTGCAGACTTTGGAGCCAACCTACTTTGGTCATCTGGTGACATCGGTTGGTAAATCTTTTAATGAGGTCGTAAAGATGGGCGCATGATCGAAGAAGGACTCAAGTCCAACAAGATAATGAGTTATTCCGCGATCAAGGCCACCACTCAGGCTATCTAGAGCGGCACGGGAGGTGTGTTCGGGAAGAAGAAGAGAGAAGAGAGATGAAGTCGCAACAATCAAAGCAGGTACTTGGTCCAGATCTAGAGGTCCTTCACCCTACTACCAGCCGAGACCCCACCGCCCGAATTACCTATACACCTCATATAACCCTCCACAATCCTACTACCCACCACTAGAGCCATGTTTTTCCGTCCATCATGCCCAAACATATACCCAACCTCCGGTTCACCAGCAATGGCGTGCATCGGCTCCCCAAAACACATACCCGCCTCCACAAAACACATATCCACCCCCAAGGGCCTACAGAAATCCTCTAGGTTCAGGTTTCCGTGGGAATCAAGCTTTCAGGAATGAGAGAATGTAGAAGCAGAAAAAATTTACTCCGCTGGGAGAATCCTATACCACTCTTTTCCACAAATTGAGGCAGTTAGGCCTGTTGAATCCTATTGAGCCTAAAATGCCCGATCCCCTTCCTAAAAATCTGGACCATTCAGTAAGGTGTGAATATTGTTCGGGGGCCCCCGAACATGATACTGAGAAATGTTGGAAATTAAAAATTGTCGTGCAAGAGCTTATTGACACAAATAGGATTGAGGTCCAGGCGCTAGAGGCACCAAACATTAATCAGAATCCGTTGCCAGCGCACCATGATGCCCACATGATTGAACTAATGCACAAGGGATGGGAGACTAAGAAGCCCTCACAAACAGTAATGATGATCCGGGCCAGTGAAGCCAGTCCCAAGGAAAAACTAACCAATGAGAAGGCAGTGGTACAACCAAAAAGTGTAGACACCAAGTCGGTTGTGGTTATAGGGAAAGGGTCGTCTATTATTGCAAAGAAACCTGAGCCGATCAAGGTAGTGATGCAGGGGGTATCAAGCACACCTGTGTTAGTCGTGAAAGGGGTGCACACAGAACCGGTTGTTATCAAGCCAGTATTGCAGTTTCCAATAATCAGTGAGAAGGCCATGCCATGGAGTTACAATCACGTGACAGTGATGTATAAGGGGAAGGAAGTTATGGAAGAAACGTGTGAATAAAAAGGTCTAACTCATTTGGGAAGGTGTTTTGCTCCCGCAGAGTTAAGACGGACCAATCCAGTAGCAACAAAGAAGCCAGTTACCGAGGAAGAGGCGGAAGAATTCTTAAATAAGATGAAGGCGCAGGATTACTCCATTGTGGAGAAGCTGAGGAAGACCCCAACACAGATCTCATTGCTATCATTATTGATCCATTCAGACGAGCACCACCGGGTGTTGATGAGAATTCTGAATGAAGCCCATGTGTCAGATAAGATTTCTGTGAACCATCTGGAGAAAATAGCAAACAAGATTTTTTAGGTGAACCGGGTGACATTTTCCGACGATGAGTTGCCCATGGAGGGTACAGAACATAATAAAGCTCTCTATTTGACCGTGAAGTGTGAAGACTCGGTAGTCACTCGAGTATTAATTGATAATGGGTCTAGTGCCAACACTTGCCCGTTGTCCACCTTGAACAAGCTGAAGGTTGATAATGACAAAATTCATAAGAACAACATCTGCGTTCGAGGGTTTGATGGGGGTGGTACAGACACAGTGGGTGACATCATACTTGAATTGATAATTGGTCCGGTCGAGTTCACTATGGATTTCCAAGTGTTAGACGTTGCAGTATCATATAATCTTCTGTTGCGGCGACCATGGATCCACGCTGCCAAAGCAGTGCCTTCTACATTGCATCAGATGGTCAAATTTGAGTGGGATAGAAAGGAGATCGTGGTACATGGGGAAGACAATACATGCGTCGTAGGCGATACCATCGTACCCTTCATAGAGACTGATAATGACCGGGGGCCATGGGTTTACCAGGTTTTTGATACGGTCTCAGTGGATAAAGTTCCTGAGGGTGAGGGCATCCCACATCCCAGAATAGCAGCTACGACTTTCATGATAGCGTCGGAGATGCTGAATAACGGGTTTGTGCCAGGCAAAGGTTTGGGGGTTGATCTTCAGGTATTGTTCAACAGTTTCTTTGCCCAAGAATCTGGACACCTTTGGGCTGGGGTTCAAGCCTACATCGGCGAATGTGCGACGGGCCAAGAAGATGAAGAAAAGGGCGTGGGTCCTTCCCAAGCCAATCCCACACCTGTCCCGATCTTTTGTCAGGCCGAGTATCAAAAAGCAATTACTGTCCAAGGTTACAGGGTCACTAATTGGTGTAAATAAAAATTTGGATGAAGGTTTTAAAAGATTATTTGCCGAAGTCAACATGGTAGAAGCTGGGGAAGGATCTAGCAAGGCAGGCGTGCAGTTTGTAGGGCCTAAGTCCAAGATCAACAATTGGATGGCTACTCCTCTTCCCATGCGGAGGGAGTCTTGGTAGTAGACTTTGATTTTCCTTCATGTTTAGCTGGATTATTCCAGGGTTGTAATCCTGTTTTCTTTTATTTTGTACTCGTCAAAGTGTGAAACCTTGTTATCCCGTACTTCAATCAATGAAAGTTTCTTCTTTGCTCCTTATTTTATTTTAATTTTGTTTTCTTCTTTCCGTTTGAACAGTTCTCTTTATACTGGTCCTAATGACATGGCATGCACAACGGATCTTCAACCTAGTCTAAAAAATCAATCTGATTCTGAATTAATAGTGCAAGAGGTAGAGTATGATGAAGAGTCGGAATGCGATGAGGATGAAGCCTTCGAAGAAATCAATAGAGAATTAAGCCAATTTGAAGAGAAACCCAAGCCCAACTTAAATGACACGGAAGCCATCAATCTGGGGGGTGCGGATGACATTCGAAAAACTAAAATAAGCATCCACATTGAACCAAGCATCAGGAAAGAATTAATCAAAGCACTTATTGAGTTCAAAGATGTTTTTGCATGGTCATATGACGACATGCCGGGTTTGAACACCGATTTAGTGGTTCATAAATTACCCACTAACCCAGCATGCCCTCCCGTCAAGTAGAAATTGAGGAAGTTCAAAACCGACATGAGTGTGAAGATTAAGGAAGAAATAACCAAACAACTGAATGCAAAGGTTATTCAGGTTACGCGATATCCTAGTTGGTTGGCTAATGTGGTGCCAGTGCCGAAGAAAGATGGAAAAATTAGGGTATGTGTTGATTATCGCAATCTGAACAGAGCAAGCCCAAAGGATAACTTCCCATTACCCAACATCCATATCTTGATAAATAATTGTGCCAAACGTGAAATCGGGTCTTTGTGGATTGCTATGCTGGGTATCATCAGATTCTGATAGATGAGGAAGATGCAGAGAAGACGACTTTCATCACGTCGTGGGGAACTTATTGTTATCGGGTAATGCCATTCGGTTTGAAGAATGCTGGAGCAAAGTACATGAGGGAAATGACTACTGTGTTTCATGATATGATACACAAAGAGATTGAGGTATACGTGGATGATGTGATTATAAAATCCAAGCATCAGGCAGATCATGTAAGAGACCTAAGGAAGTTTTTCCAAAGACTTCGGAAGTACGATATTAAGCTCAACCCTGCCAAATGTGCATTTGGTGTTCCATCCAGAAAGCTGTTGGGATTCATAGTCAGTAGGCGAGGCAGTGAGTTAGACTCATCGAAAATCAAATCTATTAAGGAATTGCCACCTCCGAAGAACAAAACCGAAGTGATGAGTTTGTTGGGAAGGTTAAATTATATCAGCAGGTTTATCGCTCAACTCACCGCAACTTGTGAACCCATTTTTCGGTTACTGAAGAAAGATGCTGCAATAGAATGGATGGAAGAGTGTCAGGAGGCGTTTGACCAGATAAAAGGGAATTTATCGAATCCACCTGTGTTGGTTCCACCCGAGCCAGGAAGACCGTTGATTCTCTACCTGACGGTCTTGGAGAATTAATGTGGATGTGTGTTGGGGCAACAAGACATCACAAGAAGGAAGGAGCAGGCCATCTATTATCTCAGCAAGAAGTTTACGGTTTATGAGGTCAAGTACACTCAACTGGAGAAGACATGTTGCGCCCTAACTTGGGTGGCACAGAAGTTGAAGCATTTACTTAACTCATATCTCGTCTGGACCCATTAAAGTATATTTTCCAGAAGCCTATGCCCACAGGGAGATTGGCGAAGTGGCAGATTTTACTCACGGAGTTTGACATCGTCTATGTGACGAGGACGACAATGAAAGACCAGGCATTAGCCGATCACCTGGCCGAGAATCCGGTCGATGAAGAATATGAGCCGTTGAGGACATATTTTCCTGATGAAGAAGTGATACATATCGATGAGTTGGAATTGACTGAGGAACCAGGATGGAAGCTTTTCTTTGATGGAGCTGAAAATCCAAAGGGAGTTGGAATAGGAGCGGTACTTATTTCTGAAACAGGGCATCACTACCCTGTTACGGCTCAGCTACGTTTCTATTGTACCAACAATATGGCTGAGTATGAGGCATGCATTTTGGGCTTACGGTTAGCTGTGGATATGGATGTCCATGATGTTTTGGTCTTGGGAGACTCGGACCTTTTGGTGCATCAGATTCAAGGTGAATGGGAAATACGGGATTTGAAGCTTATACCAGATCGACAATGTTTGCACGATCTGAGTAAGCGGTTTCGATCAGTGGAGTTCAGGCACATCCCAAGAGTTCATAATGAGGTTGCCGATGCTTTGGACACCTTAGCATCAATGTTGCATCATCTAGATAAATTTCATGTTGATCCGTTGCACATTCAGGTTCGTGATCAGGCCTATTGCAATATGATAGAGGAGGAACTGGATGGCGAACCATGGTTTTATGATGTCAAGGAATACCTCAGGATGGGGATATACCCGGAGCATGACACCAGAGATCAAAAGAGATCCATTCGGCGATTGACAAATGGAATTTTTCCTTAGTGGAGGAGTGTTGTACAAAAGAACACCGGACTTAGGATTGCTGAGATGCATAGATGCTAGTCAAGCCACGACAGTCATGACAGAGGTGCATTCTGGTGTTTGCGGGCCACATATGAGTAGATATGTATTGGCAAAGAAGATTCTTTGAGCAGGGTATTATTGGCTCACTATGGAGCGAGATTGTATCAGCTTCGTGTGTAAATGACACCTATGCCAGATACACGGAGATCTGATTTATTCTCCACCGACAGAATTACACACAATGTCAGCACCATAGCCCTTTGCTGCATGGGGCATGGATGTCATTGGACCTATCGAGCCGGTAGCTTCCAACAGTCATAGGTTCATTCTGGTGACCATTGATTATTTCACCAAGTGGGTTGAAGCTAAAACTTTCAAGTCGGTAACCAAGAAAGCAGTGGTGGATTTCGTTCATTCCTATATCATCTGTAGATTTAGGATCTCAAAGGTGATCATCACGGATAATGGAGCTAATCCAAACAGCAGTTTGATGAAAGAAGTATGTCAACAGTTCAAGATTACACACTGTAATTCTACCCCGTATCGTCCTAAGGCGAATGGAGCAGTTGAGGCAGCCAACAAGAATATAAAGAAGATATTGAGGAAGATGGTAGAAGGGTCCAGCCAATGGCATGAAAAGTTACCGTTTGCATTGTTGGGTTATCGCACTACTATTCGTACTTTAGTAGGTGCAACTCCTTATTCGTTGGTATACGGAAATGAGGCAGTGATACCAGCGGAAGTTGAAATTCCATCTCTCCGAATTGTCGCTGAGGCTGAGATTGATGATGATGAATGGGTCAAAACCCGGTTGGAGCAATTGAGCTTGATTGATGAGAAGAGGTTGGCGGCAGTATGTCATGTCAAGTTATATCAAAAGAGGATGGCAAGAGCATACAATAAGAAGGTGCATCCCAGGAAATTTGAAGTGGGGCAACAAGTGTTGAAACAAATCCTTCCACACCAGGCCGAAGCAAATGGCAAGTTCGCCCCGAATTGGCAAGGGCCATTTATTGTGACCAGAGTGTTGTCCAATGGTGCTTTATGTTTGACAGATATTGAAGGAAGATGTATAGACATGGCTATCAATTCTGACGCACTCAAGAGATATTATGTATGATTTCTTTTGGTTGTAATTGTTTTTGTTTGTTTGTACTTGGTATTGTATCGGCGAATGAAATGACGGAGGCAATTTTTCTACTATCCAAACACTTTTAACCCTTGCTTCCCCTTTTGAGCATTATTTATTCTTTCATACCCCTCTTTTGGAATCGGTAATGAAATTATAACAAAAAGAGAGAAAAGAAGATGATAACAAAAACAAAAGAAAGTAACAAGAAAAACAAAGGAATTGGGAACTACGTTTGACCTGATTCCTCGAAGAGGATACGTAGGCGCCTCACGGCTCGGTCATAGTGTAATAAAAATCAAAATATCCCCAAGCAAGAAAAACTAGGGCATAAGTTATGTTTTCAATTTCGGGGAAAGAAATTTGATTCCAGGAGTTGTAACATCTTACCCATCAAAATTATTTTAAAACTCTTGATACCCTTTTCTTTCAAGCGATATACCAAGAATTTCAATCCCCAGCTAATGTCCAAAAAAGACCTCCCGATCAGTATCCGAGAAGGGCCAAGTCAGGCAAACGGAAGCAGGGAATAACACTCTGATCCCCAGCAGGAAGAGGATCATAAGTTGAAAAGAATTGATAGCCAAAAGAATCCTCAGCAGAGAGAGTCTTATCGATAACACTCCAATCCCCAGCTGAAGTAAAATGAGAGAGTTTCATCAGTGAAAACCTTCACAGGCACCATAAGGCGACAGAAGTTGAGAGAAATGAGAGAGTGTTATTAGTGAAAACCCCTCTAAGGGCACTATGAGGCGACAAAGAGTCAAAAAGGGGTAAAACAAGATAAGATTGACGGAAAGGATCTGTCGATGCATCAAGCAGAACAAAGATGCGGATTCGGCAGGAGAGTTGGATCACGGGGCCTTTGAAATGAAAAGTAGGGCCATCAGAAAGGTTGATTGATATAAATAGACTGGGTTGGTTAATCCAGAATGCACGACATGATCATTGGGATCGGTTATACCGTTCAAATGAGTTCTTTTCCTTTTTCTTCTCCCCAGTTGTTCAAAAAGACTTTTTCTTTTTTCCATCTCTTGAAGTCATCATTTTTCATTTCTTTTGCTTAAAGATTTTTCAATGGTAGTTTGTTTTTTTAGAAGGATTTTCAGAGCTTACTACCAGTTTCCAATATGGTGCAAAGTGAAATTTGGATAGGACTGGCCAAAGATAAGCGTAATGGAACAAGAAAGATGTCATTGTAAGACCAGGAGGAATATCATCCCCAGTAGGAATATCATCCCCGACAAATAACATCATCCCCAGCAAATACTGATAGTGTGATGGGGACGAGAAAGATGTTGTTGTAAGACCAAATGATGGATGGGTCTAAGATTTTGGGAGAGTTTGGAGTAAAGAGAAAAACGACAGTCGAGAAGTTGGTGAATAAAGAATCGCCGAGAAGCAAGAGCATCCCCACCAGATTATTGACCAAGTTTCAAGATGGTCGGACAACGCGGATCATGGAAAAGAGGGAAAATGGAAAAACCATCCCCGGCAGGAGTGGCACGACCGCTCACCACGTTTTGAACTGACAAAATGTTCTTTGATTTGAAACAGGTAAAGGGCATGTTATTGATGTCGGAAAGACTTGCCACAAGGAAGATCATCAAACTGGGGCAGAAAATTTTCTTCCATGTTCGAAAATTTTCTTGAAATCGGGAACCCACCGGAGGTATGATGAAAGCAATTCCAGTTTTAAGGGAAGGCAAGACAACAAGTCTAGAGGAAAGCAATCTCGGAGGAGGATAGTACAAGCTCTAAGTGAAGTAGTCTTGGAAGAAGCAAGATAACACAAGTTTTAAGGGAAGTGGTCTTTGAGCAGTGTTGTCCCCAGCGGTCGAAATAAGAAAAATAACAAGTCTTAATGGAGGAAGATAACCCCCCCCCCCCAACAGTGTTATCCCCAGCTGATAATATCTTTATCCCCAGTAAGTAAGCAAATAATTCCCCAGTAGACAGAGCAAAAGGATGAGACTTGTGTTCAGAAAAGCAAAAGCCAGCGTCGTCCCCGGTAAATTTTAGAAGAATGAAGCACCAGCTCTGAAGGAATGAAAATTCTCCGGCAGCGTTATCCCAGTAGGGTTGAGAGAAAATAAAAGTTTTGAAGAAGAAAGATAATTCCCCCAGCAATATTATCCCTAGTAGTTCTCAGAGGGATGAAACACAAAGTTTAGAAGGAAATGGTTTAAGAAGCAAGAAGGAACAACGACAGTAGAATGAAGTTGAAGTCAGGAGCCCGCCTGGAGAATGGAGGTGTTATATTTCAAGTTGAAGTCAGGAGCCCGCCTGGAGAATGGAGGCTGTTCTATTTTAAAGTTGAAGATTGAAGTCGGGAGCCCGCCCGTATAACAGAGGAACACATTTTAAGTTGAAGATTGAAGTCGGTAGCCCGCCCATATAACAAAGAAATACATTTTGAGTTGAAGTTGAAGTCGGAAGCCCGCCCGTATAATAGAGCAACACATTTCAAGTTGAAGATTGAAGTCGGGAGCCCGCCCGTATAACAGAGGAATACATTTTAAGTTGAAGATTGAAGTCGGGAGCCCGCCCGTATAATAGAGGAATACATTTTGAGTTGAAGTTGAAGTCGGGAGCCCGCCCGTATAATAGAGGAATACATCTTAAGTTGAAGGTTGAATTCAGGAGCCCGCCCGTATAACAGAAGAATCCATTGAAGTTTGCCATCAGTAAAGCGGAGGGTTACAACAAAATCCCTAGCATAAATCCAAGTTCAGAAATCGGAAGAAAGCAGTTCAAGCTTCGAAGGAAAATAATCCGAAGCTCAAAAGAAGGAAATAAACAGTCCAAGTTCGGCAATCAAGAGAGGCCAACGAGTCAATTCAGAAATGAAGAAACATCAGAGGAAGCAAGCCAACAAGAAAGCAAGGCGACAAGAGCAAGCCTGAAAATCTAGATAAGATTTTGTAATTCATAGACTAGTTTAGTTTAGCTTCTTATTTTTCGTCTTAGCATGGTGTAATAAGGAGGTCGGTAGCAGCAGCAACAATAGCAGTAACAACAAAATCACAGTTCCACGGTAGTCCCAGCAACTAAAACTTCCCGAACTACATCGACTTGATTCCCTTTTAGCCAGAGATATGTAGGAGACCTCTAAAGCAAAGGTTCGATCAAATCTTTCAAAAGGGATGCTTCACACGGAGTACTCAAACAGGCAAAAATCGCTCGTATCAGCTCACTTTATCTTTGCACGAAAACTCTTCGTGTTTTCGGGCAAAGAGGGGTAGCTGTGAGCACGTGATTTTTGCCCTAGACGAGAATCATTCCAAAAAAATTCAAAAATAAAATAATTTTGTTTGTTTACAATTGTTGCGGATTTTGTGTTATTTTTCGTGAATTGTTTATAGTTGTCTGTGCATGTTTATTTGTTGAATTAATAAAAAATATAAAAATATGTCGCATTTGCATTTTTAGGACTTAACTTTACAATTAGGAGTAATTAAGTTTGTTCTAACAAAGACCAAAAAATCACAAAAAATATGTACTTTGCATTTGCAACATTTAATGTCCAAATTGTGTGAGTTTATTTTTAATTGGTTTTTAAACTTGTGTGATAATTATTATTAGGAGTTAACTAGCATTTAAGTTAATTTTTGATTTTATCATTTAAATTAGAATTTTGGTTTTATTAATTAGAAATTAAGGAAATAAAAATAAAGAAACCGGACTGGGCCGTCCAAATTTGACCAAATCCAGGCCCAGAATATTTTTTCTTACCCGGTCCAGGCAGCCCTCTCACGGAGTAAATGAAATGACGTAGTATGAGGTTAAAACTACGTCGTTTCAGTATCCAAAGATCTCAGCCGTACAATTTAACCGCATGAACCCTAGCGCCGCCACAAGATCCTTTGGTGGCGGCGCTAAACCTAAACCCTCCCCAAGTCACACCCCTGAGCCACTAGACTACCCTCGTCTCAAATCCCATACTGTTTCAGCTCGAATCGAGCTGGAATTTGTCGAATGATAAGTCAACTGAGCGGACCTTAGAAGAGCCAAAAACCTGGGAATCGATCCGAAGATAAACTTGAGGTCGTGGCCAACCTTAGTCGTGTGTTCTCAGTCGAGAACACTCGATTAAGGTCCATCTCGGCTTCAAACACAAGTGGGAGTTTCGACTAAAGAAAATGAGAACTAGTACTGAAATTCTAAGGTATTTATTTTCTTCACTTTTTCCTTTTGTTGTTCCATGGATTGTCTGATTAAGTTTCGTTATAATTCTGTCTTTTTCTTTCTTTCTTCTCCATTGGATTTTTCTTGGTCCAGTTGTCTTCTGTCAGTTAACATATGTTAAAAATAGTTCGTCGATTAATCTGTCTTGATTGTAGTTCAGCAGTTCTGGTCAAATTGTTTGTTGTTATTCCAAATAACTTCATTTTGTCTGATATTGGGTCCCTTTCTCTTTGTAGTTCTTTGTTCTTGCATATGAATTCAGTTTTATCTTCGTTCAGTGTACTTATAAAGTTCCTATGTTCTTGTTTAGGTTTTGTGTTAGTCTATTCCCTGTATCATATAGTTGAATTGGACCTTAACAATCCAATCTGTTTCTGGCATAAATCACTGAATCTTCCGTCTTTGTTCTGATGATATTTGGTCTGAATTGAGCTTCAAGCTTAAAACTGTGATTTGAAGTTTGATGAATCCTAAATGTTGTTGATTAGGAGTTAGTCTCATATGATTGATTAGTCAATTATTAGGATTTCTCACTTAGTTGAATTAGTTATAGCTGATGGATTTGGTACAAATTGAAAGGGGATTGGGGTAGGATAGTAATTTCAGCAGTTTGAGGGGTAATTTGGGGATTTTAGAGGTTTGAAAATGGTTAGTTTGAATGTTTTGACGACTAAGCATTAAAATATTGTATTTGTTTAGTGATAATGGGAAACAAATCATGTTAGTATGGGGAGTTGATTAAAGAAATAGATGCCCATAATAATTGAATTAAGAATGAAACAAAACATGCTCTAGTTGGGGTTCAGAGAATATCATGGGTAGAATATTTTCCTAATAGTGGAGGTGTTCTTGGAGGTTCTGAGAGCAAAAGAAAAACACTTAAGAAAAACTAAAAAGCTAAGAGTGAGGAAGGCTGGTTTTGAACCCTGAAAATCAGTTCTTTGAGAGTTCTTAAGAGCTTGAAAACACTGAAAAATCATACACTGAGAGTTGGAGTCCAGTTTTTCTGATTTGAGAAAAAGGATAGAGCTTTGGTCAGTTTTTTTAGAGAAGATTGTACTGTTTCCAAACAAAAACACTGTTTCGTTACAGCTTCTTAGGTCATTTTGAATTTCAGTGTTAGATCAACTCTATTAGATCAATTCGAAGCCAAAACAAATTGAAACCTTTGTCCCTATTTGATACTTGAAATGCGACAGAGTTTGGAGTTAACTTGAAATTGAATCTGTTGGGTTTGAGTCAACTGTGAGTTATCTGTTGAGTGGGTTAATTTCTTGGGTTCATTCTCCAAGTTTGGACTGTGCTTGTTGCTATTATCGTTGTGGATCTGTGTTATATTGCTGCTGCTGATCTTTCTTCTTCTTCTTCTTCTTCTTCCATTTGTAAATATTTTCAAGTACATGTCTTTGAATCTCAACATCATGTAGAGTGTAGTTGAAATAAAATGAAATGGAAGTCCAGCTTCACTGGAAGTTTCAGTAGTTACTGTATTTTCTTCATAATCGAATATAATTGTTTGAATTGTAATAGACTGTTTAGACTATTATTGTATAGTAGACTGATGGAACTAGACTGTGTGAACTACTGTCTCTTAAATCCGTTTGAGTCTGTTGAATCAAGAAGCAATCTAATGTTAGGGTGATAAAATGGCTTATGTTATTTTTAGTTGTTCCACATGTCCATTAGCTCATGTAGTTGCTCCATAGAATCTCCATTAGTTATTCCCTTTTTTTACATGTGATATGACTATTATTAGAATTGCCCTGTACTGTGTTAAATTTCGATGAAAGGAAATGCCGGGCCCAGTAATAGTAGATTGTAGATTTGCTTAAGTTTTCTTGCGTTTAAAATAGGTAATAGACCTATTATGTGTAAATTCCTATCATAATCATTCTTGAATATGTTGGTTAGATAATGGATTTAAAGGGGAGCCACAGTGTACTGATTCACGAATAAGTTGTGTTCTAGTTCAAATCTTCACTGTCAAAAATTACACAAGTTATGAATAATTGATTAGGCAAATCATGTACATTAGGCGCCCTAAGAAATGTAAAAAGAAAATAAAGACAAAGTCAATGGCATGTTTGCTGCCTTTAATAACAAATCCATTCATCAATCTATGGATATGGACCTGCCTTGAAGGTTTCAGTTTATAGTTTAGCATAGTATAAGTTTCGGCCTTCGAGTTAGATAGCGGGTTTCAAATTAAAAGGTTCTTCCATTTGTTCGAATCTGGACTTGGACTCGAGGCCCGAAATTTACAATATCAAACTGATTAGGACTTTCTTTGTTCGTAGAAAAAAATAATATAGAAAAATCATAGTTTACTTTAGGTTGGAACTTTAAAATAAAAATGAGACGAGCCTCGCCAAATAAAAATGCACAAATTGCGGGGCCCTCAATAAATGGTTACAATAAATACCTAGATTTCGGGACAGACTGTTTAGCGAATTTCGTGGCCTTCCCCAAAATAATAACGTGTTAGTCTCTTTAGGCGCGTGTTAATAATCTCACTTTCTTAAGCTCGGGTGCACATTTATGTGACCCAAATCCAAATCACAATGGAGTCGAAATATGTCAATAACCACGGGTACATTGATGTGACGTGGTTTGAGATGTGTTTTCACGACGTTGAAATTCTTATAAAATAATAATAATCAAAAGCGGTTAAAATGTAAAAATGCACATAGGTTTGAACATGCACTAAAATCAGATAATTAAACCGAATATAACAGTTAAGCGATCGTGCTAGAACCACGGAACTCGGGAATGCCTAACACCTTCTCCCGGGTTAACAGAATTCCTAATCTGGATTTCTAGTTCGTAGACTGTAATATGGAGTCAACTTTTTCCTCGATTCGCATTCAAACTGGTGACTTGGGACACCATAAATCTCTCAAGTGGAGATTCCAACCCTTAATAATAAATCCCATTTCGATTGTCCTTTAATTGGAAAAACTCCCTTTACTACACGCCCTTTGCGAGGTGTAGTATGTAAAAAGGAGGTGTGACAACAGGCTCCCGACTTCAGAACTTGAAAATATATGCCTCTGTTCTACGGGCGAGCTCCCGACTTCAACACTTGAAAATATATGCCTATGTTCTACGGGCGGGCTCCCGACTTCAACACTTGAAAATATATGCCTTTGTTCTACGGGCGGGCTCCCGACTTCAACACTTGCTAATATAAGCCTCTATTCTACGGGCGGTCTCTCGACTTCAAAACTTGAAAATATATGCCTCTGTTCTACGGGCGGGCTCCTGACTTCAACACTTGAAAAGATATACCTCAGTTATACGGGCGGGATCCCGACTTCAAAACTTGAAAATACATGCCTCTGTTCTACGGGCAGGCTCCTGACTTCAAAACTTGAAAATATATGCCTCTGTTCTACGGGCGGGCTCCCGACTTCAAAACTTGAAAATATATGCCTCTGTTCTACGGGCGGGCTCCCGACTTCAAAACTTGAAAATATATGCCTCTGTTCTACGGGCGGGCTCCCGACTTTGAAACTTGAAACTACATGCCTCTGTTCTACGGGCGGGCTCTCGACTTCAAAACTTGAAAATATATGCCTCTGTTCTAAGGGCGGGCTCCCGACTTCAAAACTTGAAAATATATGCCTCTGTTCTACGGGCGGGCTCCTGACTTCAAAACTTGAAAGTACATGCCTCTGATCTACGGGCGGGCTCCCAACTTCAAAACTTGAAAATATATGCCTCTATTCTACGGGCGGGCTCCCGACTTCAAAACTTGAAAATATATGCCTCTATTCTACGGGCGGGCTCCCGACTTCAAAACTTGAAAATATATGCCTCTGTTCTACGGGCGGGCTTCAAAACATGAAAATATATGCCTCTATTCTCCAGGCGGGCTCCTGATTGCTAAAACTTGAAATAAATGCCTCTGTTCTCCAGGCAGGCTCCTGATTGCTAAAACTTGAAATAAATGCCTCTGCTCTCCAGGCGGGCTCCTGATTGCTAAAACTTGAAATATATGCCTCTGTTCTCCATTCGGGCTCCTGATTGCTAAAACTTAAAATATATGCCTCTGTTCTCCTGGCGGGCTCCTGATTGCTAAAACTTGAAATAAATGCCTCTGTTCTCCAGGCAGGCTCCTGATTCCAACAAAAATAGACAAAACAAAGAAATATTTTCTGCCCCAGTTTGGTGGCTGGGCGCATCATGATACCAAATATTACTAGAAATTTGAAAGCTAAAATCCTAAATTGTACTTCCCTTGTTCTCCCGGTGGGCGCCTGATTGCTGAACTTGAAATGTATTCCCTTGTTATCCAGGTGGGCGCCTGATTGTCGAAACTTGAAATGTATTCCCTTGTTATCCAGGTGGGTGCCTGATTGCTGAACTTGAAATGTATTCCCTTGTTCTCCAGGTGGGCGCCTGATTGTTGAACTTGAAAATGTATTCCCTTGTTCTCCAGGTGGGTGCCTGACTTCAACAAAATAACAAAACAAAGAAAATTTTCTGCCCCAGTTTGGAAGTTGGACACATGGGTGAGTGTTAACTACATCATTATACCAACTATTACTAAGAGTTTGAAAGCTAAGCCCTATTATCCAGGAATGTCCTGACAACTCCTAATTGAATCTTATCTTAAACATGCAAACTTTGACACCAACTTATATTCCCTTATGCTATTCATGATTATCTTGTATTTTGATCAAACCCCACTTTACGGTCAAACCTTAACCGAATTTTTCTGCCCCGTTTTCAATCAAAGAAAATTTGTCAGTTTAAAATGGTGGTTAGGTTATAACATTCTCGTTGAAGGTCTTTCCACTGCATTGTTTTGTTTTGAGTGGCTTCCTCGGGCTGGTCCCGAACCGCTTGACTTTCTGACTGCCTTTCAAACCCCCTGACCTTCGACGACCCAAGTGTTCTATACCCATGCTGTTGTTTCACACTCTAACACCTTTATCTGAACCTTTGCACTTCCTACGACATCACCCAATCACCTCACCGATGAAACTTCCGGTGATTCCCTGTATTCTACCTTTCATCATGCTGTCTTTAATATGATCTGACCACGCTGTGCTTTGCCATTTTGGAGACAGGTAGTGCGCTTTGAAATCCCTTTTCACTCGCTTTGAACAAAACTAACATTGAAACATCTTTAGACAGATAAAACCTAAGAGAAAATAAAATGCAATGATTTTTCGAGTTAAAGATACGAAGAATCCAAAACCGGATGACTGCTAAAAAGAGAAGGAAAAGAAACTTATCTAAATAGAACATCTGGTACCAATGATCATGACAAGCATTTCGGACTAATCGGCCCAATCTGTTCAACCAATCAACTTTCACTTGCCATACCTCATTGCCTCGGAATTTCCATAACTTGATCACTTTACCCAAACCTTGACTTTGTTCACCCTGCGGTGCCTCGAAACAATTTTCCACCAACAGACCTCTCTCATTTGTTCTTTTCTTAACTCACTTTCGCCTCAAGGTGACCGTGAGGGTTTTCACCACTAAGACTCTCTCATTTTAATTTTTCTCGACTCACGTCGCCTTACGGTGCCTGTGAAGGTTTTCACCAATAATACTCTCTCATTTTTATTTCTCTCAGCTCCCGTCGCCTTACGTTGCTCGTGAGGGTTTTTACCAATAAGACTCTCTAATTTTTATCTTTCCTGCTTGCACCAGAGTGTCGCCCCTGACATGGATTACCTTTACCTGCTTGACTTGGTATTTCTTAAAGACTGATCAGAAGGTCTTTCTTTAGACCGTAATGTGGGCTTTTGGACAGGTTAGAAAAGAAGGGTATAAAAGGCTCAAAAACAATTCAAAATCGGTTAAAATTACAACTTTCGGAATCAAATCTTTCACAACAAACACAACTTCTGCCCCAGTTTCTCGCTTGGGGACTTTTGGGTTTTTGTTTTGGTGAGACTGAACCAGAGAGAGGCTACCTACGTACCCTTTCGGGATCAAGCCAAACGTAGTTCAGGCCATAGGAATTACTTTGTTGTTGTGATTTTTCTTTCTTTTGTTTTTCTGTTCTTGTTTTCTTTTTCCTTTTTCATTTTTCCATTTCTTTTCTTTTCTTTCTTTCTTCTTTCTTCTTTTTCTTCATTTTTCTTCTTCTTTTCTTTTCTTTTTCTTCCTTTTTTCCTCACTTACTTATCCTCCGCACTTGCATTTCTGAATTGTGCCATTGATTCCAAAAGAGGGGTATGACAGAAAATAAACAAGGCTCAAAGGGATAATAAAGGAATAAAGTATTTAGATAGCAGAACAAAACGCCTTCGTCATTCCAATCTTCAAAATATGCCAAATACAAACAATTACAATTAAACAAAGAAATCATACATAGTATGTCTTGACCGCATCGGAATTGATAGCCATTTCTACACATTTTCCTCCCACATCTATTAGATATAGTACACCATTAGACAACACTCTGGTTACAACAAATGGCCACTGTCAGTTTGGGGCGAACTTTCCTTTTGCTTCAGCCTGATGAGGCAAGATGCGTCTCAGCACTAACTGTCCCACTTCAAACTTCCTCGCACGCACTTTCTTGTTGTATGCTCTTGCCATTCTTTGTTGATACAATTGGCCATGACACACTGATTCCAATCTTTTCTCATCGATTAAACTCAATTGCCCCAGACTGGTTTTGACCCACTCATCATCATCATATTCCATTTCATCATCATACGATTTCTTGTATTATTGTTTCAGAATTGGATTGGCTTTTAAGACTGGGCCGAAGATCCCTCATGCATGTCATGTCATTGAAACCAACATAAAAGAACTAAGAAAGAAAAGAAAAACAAAATGAAACTATAAGGAATGAAGAAGGTAAATTGCATTTCATTAAAATTGAAAGATAACAAGGTTTAACACATCCAAATGGATGGAACATAGAATCTGAATCACAACCCTAGAATAATCTAGACAACTAAAGAAAATCAAATCCCACTTCCAAAACTCCCTCCGAGTAGGAAGAGGAGTAGCTTCACAATTATTGATATTCCCATTCGGCCTGACAAAAAGCACCTCTTCGTCACCAGAACCTTACCCAATTTCTACCGTGTTCACTTCATCACATAGACTTTGGACCCTCACAATCAACTCCTCATCAAAGACACCCTAAGTTTTGGAACTACTGACACCGGACGCTTCACTGTCCCTGATTTGACAAAAGTTCTGAAGAGGCGTGGGATAGGCCTAGAGAGCGGCCATGCTTTCTTTTCCAACTTTGTAGCGTTCTTTACATCATCCTTGTAGGCTTGAACCCCAGACCAAATGTACCCAGATTTTTACGTAGAGATACGGGTTGCACAATACCTAGCAAAGATGCGCCCAAACCTTTACCCGGCACAAAACCATACTTCAACATCTTATTAGCTACCATGCAGATCGAAGGTGATAGCCTCGGCCCTGGAATGCATTTTCCTTCAGGAGCCTTTTCGACGGACATCATTTCGGAAGTTTGATAAGCTAAAGGTCCTTTATCATCTCTAGCCTCAATAAATGGAGCAGATGAATCTTCATAAAGGGATAAATCCTCCTCCCCATGCACAACTATCTCTTGTTTGTCCCACTCAAATTTCACCATTTGATGTAGCGATGATGGCACTGCCTTAGCCGCATGTATCCAAGGCCTACCCAATAAAAAATTATACGGGGCAGCCACGTTTAGCACTTTAAATTCCACACTAAAACAAACTGGCCCTATCACCAATTCAAGTGTTATATCTCCAGCAGGGCTTTTTCCTTTCCCATCAAGACCTCGAACACCTACCCTGCTCATGTGGATTCTTTTGGTGTCGATCTTCAACTTTTGCAAAGTGGACAGAGGGAAAATATTTGCACTGGATCCATTATCCACCAATACTTTGGTGACAAAATAATCTTCGCACTTCACCGTGATACACATAGCTCGATTGTGTTCCGCACCCTCTATAGGAAGCTCATTGTCCGCAAAAATGGTCCTGTTTGCTTCAAAGATTCTGCTAGCAATCTTTTCTAATTGATTTACTATGATGTTATAGGGAACATGTGCCTTTTTCAGAATCCTCATTATGACCCCGCGATGTTTATCTGATTGTGTCAACAAAGATAGCAGAGAAATATTAGCTGGAGCTTTCCTTAATTGTTCAACAATGGAATAGTCTTACACTTTCATCTTTCTCAAGAACTCTTCGACCTCCTCCTCGGTCACTGATTCCCTTACTGGCATTTGGCTACCTTTGAAGAGCTTGGCCTTCCTTAGTTCTTTGGAGGTAAGACATCCTCTGATCTCAACACATTCTTCCTCCACTTCTTTACCTTTGTATGTCATTATTGCTCGTTTGCAGTTTCCCGGGACATCCTTTGCCTCAACCACTATCAATTGAGTCATTGATTTAATAACAACAGGGGTAGCGGGAGACCTTCTCACAACTACAACAGGCTTGCTTGGCATCCCTAATACCACTAACTTTGGCTTTTTCCGACTTGCCCCGACATCATTTGAAGACCCTTCTACAAACCTCGCATGTTTTTTAGATAGCTCAACTTGCTCCACAACCTTAGCGGGTTTTTCAATTTCAATGGGAGGCCCGAGATATGGAGTGCACCAGTATGGACTCGAGGTCTTGAATGTTGATTTTGTGCCATAGTATTGGTCATCAGGAACTTTGATCAAGGTTTTACTAGAAGATAGAAGGGTGTTGTCATGGGGAGAAGCTGTGACATGTTACGGGTAGAGATCACCACCATTTGGAATCTGGGATAGTGATGGTAGAGGGACAGACGCAAGATTTTCAATGTAATTGGTGGGGAATGAGGGTAGAGGGTGCCCACTGAACCAAGCCTGGTACATCCCTATTATCTGGCGTCTCAACCTTCAGGCCTCTTCTTTCATCTCAAATTCCGATTCGACAACACCTATATCTGATCCCTTACTAGTCATGGTTGTCTTGCTGTTTGACCTAGCGTGCATGGATGACTCGCCTGAATGCCACAAACTAACCACCTTCCTGCTATGACTATAACAAAACAAAGCCATCACGTTAGCGTTAGGTCATTTAACAATTTGGTAACTGCATACTTTGGGGAATGAATGCACCTAAGTAGTTAACAGTTTCTATTATGCATTTGCTCGGCCGCTTGCGTCATCCCGGCTTTTCCTTTTTTCCAATTGCAAACTTCTTTTTCTCCTTTTCTTTCTTTCTCTCTCTTTTTCGTTCTTGCCTTTGTTTTCTCTTTGTTCTTATTCTCTCATTCCCTCTTGTTTTGCCATTGTTTCTTTCGTTTGGTTTATTATTTTCTTTTTGTTTGTTTTTCTTTTCACTTTTGTTTTTCCTCTCTTTTCTTTTCATTTTCTTTCTTGTTTTTCCTTTCTTTTCTTTTCTTATATCTCCCCTATTTTTCCTCTCTTTTCCCTTTTCATTCGGTTACGGTCGAATCCTATGGAGATTGCCTACGTATCATGACCCCGCATGAATCAAACCAATTGTAGTTCTTGCAAATAAAAGGTAAATAATAATAAAATATTTTTTTGAAATTTTCAATTTTTCATAACAAAACAGACTTTGATTACAAAAATTCGAAAACCAATAGACTCAAACAAGAACTAACAGACTCCGATAAAAGACGAACTACATACTCGAAGAACAACTAAGCCACATAAAAAGAAAATACAGACTCCAAAGGGATCTTGTTCCTAACTGTTATTGGCACACTTGGGCTCGCGCTCATTCTGCACATTTATTAAGGTGATTAAGCAAAAATCAAGACTCATTTGACTCAAAAACAAAGTTGACACTTTTCTTTTTCTCCAAATTAAGAACAAAGACCCGATTTTGCGCATACGACCTTTCAGCACCTTGGGGACGAAAATTTTAAGGCAGTGTTGGCTAACCGGCCAAAATCTTGAAAAATGACCAAAGGTGGCTATTCTCGCAAAAACAGCCTTTCGTCGCCCTTTTAGGGACATTCGGCTATTTTGGCAAGAATGGCATCACCTTAATTATTTATAGTAGAAACAAACTTTTGTTCATTTTGGGTTATGTTTGCAAAAAGAGAAGTTGGACACGAAGAGGGTTACCTACGTATCCCACACCCTGTGAGAATCAAACTGGCATAGTTCGGGCAAATGAAGCAAACTATTTTTGAACACAAGACTCTTTTTCCGTTGGCGAATACACTATTTCTGAAAACAAGACTTTTTTTTATATTTCTATTTCTGTGGCAAATAAAACAAGCTATTTTGAAAATAAAACTCTTTTTGTTTTTCTTTTCCATTAGCAAATAAAACAAACTATTTTGAAAATAAAACACTTTTCTTTTCTTTCATTTTTCTCAAAAATTCGACAGAGTTTCGGCACTATTTGGACATTGATTTTTCTAAAATAGGTAATTAACTCTCTACACTGCTATTTCTCTCTTTTTTCTTTCTCAATTTTTCCAATATTCAAGCAGCCGGTCAGCATGCGAGTCCGTGACAAATAAATGTACACGTAGCACGTAAGATGCATCAGGATGGTCTTTTTATTTCAGGTTACCTGTCCTAGACAGACCCAACCCCTGTGTTGAGCCCAGTCATATGCACGTGATGCAAATAAGCGTCCCTACTAGGGATCCGACATGAGGTCGAGTTATTCTAGGTTCAAAACCTGGGTATATGTTCTAGACTGTGTACCCGAGCTGACAACTCGAGTCGAGGAGGGGGCTACGTACCGGGAACAAAAAGGCCATTCGGCTTAGTAACTTGTCCGGCCTCTTTCTTATTTTAAGGTATGACACTAACAGAATAGGGAGTCTCAACCAGTAAGCACATTTCCGGAGGTGAGAAGAGAAGGGTTTCGTCACGGTTTATATACAATTCAGATAATATCAAAGCAGTAAAACATTTAGCACATTTAGCGTGAAACATGTAGGAAAATCAGATAAAGCCAAATATAACAATTATTCTAAGCTCGAATTCTTAAATCCTGAACCAAAGTTCTGGGTTAGTATCCCCAGCAGAGTCGCCAGATCTGTCACACCTCCTTTTTCCTACACCCACAAGGGTGTAAAGGAGTTTTTCCACTTAAAGGACAATCGAAACGGGATTCGTTTATTAATAGATTCAGAGTTGCCACTTGGGAGATTTATGGTGTCCCAAGTCACCGGTTGAATCCCGAATCGAGGAAAATATTGACTTTGTTTAATAATTCGCGAACCAGAAATCCGGATAAGGAATTTTGTTAACCCAGGAGAAGGTATTAGGCATTCCCGAGTTCCGTGGTTCTAGCATGGTCGCTCAGCTATCATATTTGGCTTGTTTATCTGATTTTAAAACATGTTTTAACTTATGTGCTTTTTAACTTTGAACCGCTTTTATATATTATTATTTTTTAAAGAGAATTGAAACGTCGTGAAAACACGTCTCGAACCACGTCACATAAATGCACCCATGGTTTTTGACGCATTTCAACTTCGTTGGGATTTGGATTTGGGTCACATAAATATGCACCCGAGTTTAAGAAAGTAATATTATTAAAGGTCGGACCTAAAGCAACTAGCGTATTATTAACTTTGCGGGAGGCCATGAAATTCGCTAAATGGCGCGTCCCGAGGTCTAGATATTTTTTTTATAGAAAACAGTTAAGAGGGCCACGCTATTTGTGATTTTATTTTGGCGCGGCGCACCTTATTTATTTTAAAGTCAACCTAAAAGAACTATAATTTTTCTATTAAGTATTGTCTCTACTAATAAAAAAGGCCCCAATTAATTAGCATGTCAATGTATTATTGCTAAGATATTCAAATAGGTGTTGAACTTAAACAAAATAGCCCCAAAGAAACGTCCTGTTTTGTGGGCCTTAAAACATGCCCTTAGGAGATTCAATCCTGCCGGTAAATAAACGCTGACCAAACATGGGCCTTGTATAAAAGAAAAGCAGGCCCAAATGGAGAATATGATCAATGAAGGTCCTATAGTTTGTTGGGCCTAACATCAAGACAACTGAACCCAAAACAATTATATGTGTTCATGTACTTTGATATCCACTTTTAACTTGTGAACTATGGAACAAGAGACTATTTTCAGAAGTTGAGACAGTCTAGCCTTAACAAGTTGACACCTACAACAACTAAATGATTCAGAATAACTTTGCTACGACAAATAATTGACTACTCATGATTCAACTGAATACGAAATCAGAATTGGATTATACAAGGGTCAAAACAAAACTGTTGAACGTTCAATCCCTAGGCTGATTTAAACCTGTATTTCGTGCTTGGATCTGAATTTATATACTAAAATAAAACGCTACTGTTAAAGCTTAATCCCAGCACTATATGTAAACCTACGTGAGTCAGATGCTAATTGAAGTCAAATTATGCTACAAAACTACACTACACAATTGCAGTTGACAGTCCTATTAAGCCAAACTATAGAAATCTAAACAGCCCAATACAGTCCAAAGTTATTACAAATTTAACTACTAAAAATGAAATTAAACCAAGCTAAATTGATTAGATGCGGATAACATAAACTTCAAGCCAAGAGCAATAGGATTTCCATTTCAACTTCTTAAATCAAATACATATCACCATGGTTTAGAGCATGTACATGGTAGTTGCAAATAAGAAGGAAAAAGTGAGATCAGCAGCAACAGATGACAAACAGCAGTTTAGAATTGAGTTCACAGCTCAACAAACAATATCAAACCAGTCCAGAATTGAATTTAGAGAAGGAAAACATCAACAATCAACCAAATAAACTTGAATAAACTCAAACCAGCATGAAATTGAACCCAGAAATTAACACACTCAGCAAATAACCCAACAACCAACTCGAATCAATCAGATCCAATTCACAGATGACTACAGATGCTTTTAAATCTCAATTATCGAACAGAAACTGAGAAATTCAAGCTGTTTTGGGTCCTAAATAAGCTAGAGAGTTGAATAAAGTGCTGGAATTCGAAAATGATCTAATAAAAATCAATGTAACAGTATTTTTGGTTTTTCTTTTGCTTTTTGTTTTGTATTTTTGGGAGAACAAAGATCTATAAGAGGAAGAACTCTTCATATTTGCTTTAACTACAGTTTTTTTGGACTTTTGGTTTTTGAATTTCAAATTTCAGAAGTTTGAGCTTATGGAAAGCTTTTATAGGGAATTTTTAGAGGCTGAAACTTTGTGAAAATTTGGGGGGAATTTTCAGATCTCCCAAAAAACTCCCTTCATTAAGCACTAGACATGCCTTTTATAGGCATAAATGAGGGCAACCCTTAGATTTTTAGTTTTTTCATCTAATCCTTTATTAATTTTCATTTTTGCTTAAATGTCCCTTATTTTCTGACTTCTTTCTCAAGTTATAGCCACTAACTTCCTAAAATTTTATTTTGAACCCTATCTAGAATGTTCCAGAGATTTCTACTAGTTGCTACCAAAATTCTTTCTATCTAAAAGCCTATACTACCCTTGAACTTTAATATGAATTACTAACCTAGAACCAAAACCTTTTAACCCCTGAATTACTAACTTGTGTTAACCCAAAACCAACCCCCTTCTAACTTGGTCAGAATTGACTATGGTTAATCAGTCAAAAAAACCTTAACAACTCGGCAGTAATCAAACAGTACTTTATGTAAATCAAAAACTTCAAAAATTAACCTAATTTTAATCCTAAGTTATTCTCTAATGATTCAAATTAACAAACTATAAGCCATCATTCATCAAACAAGCAATCATGGAGGCAAGCAAAATCAATCACACATTGAATCACTAAGTCCTGAATCAGAACTCGAATAAGGACAGAAACTAAGCTTAGCAAAAGAAATCTAAGAAGACTAGAAAGTAAATACCAAGAACGGATAAGAAAAGTAATAAAAATAAAAGAAAAATGAAAGAGAAAGAAATACCGGCACTGATATTATCCTGGGCAAAAATCTGATCGAGATCTCTTGACCAAACAAGTGTTTAATCGTATGTTTTTTGTGAGAAAACATACGACTAAATACTGTAATGGTCAAGTCATTCAAGAATCCAATTCATGAGACTAAGGTTTTTAGGTCAAACTTCGATCTGAAATTCGAAACTTTCCAGGGATGTTCAAAGAAATCTGGTTGGGGATTAAGGATGAGGGAGGTTAGGAGACTATAGGGTGTAAATTTGGTGGGGTTTGGGTGAATTGAGGTTTTGGACCGAATTTTTGATTTGAAATTCGAAGGGCTTGGTTGTGATTTGAGGGAAACTAAGGCTGGATTTGAGATGAGGGGTAAGAGGATGTTCAGGGGTGTATTTTTGGGGTTTATTGGAGCATTGCCGCCGGCGGAGGCAATTTCCGGCCGGTGGCAGGCGGCGGAGGAACAAGGTACGAGGAAGACGAATTTTGTTTCTAGGGTTACTGAAGAATTTGGACATTTTTATTTAATAATCGAGATGGAACCACGACCGTTGGATTAGAGTGGATGGATGGCTTGGATTTAATTTGGCATTTATAACTGAAAACGACGTAGTATGCTTCCTATACTACGTCGTTTCGTTGGTCTCAAGGGCATGGGCGTCTGGACCGGGTAGGGGGTGCAGATTTGGGCTGATTGGGAATGGGTTTGAGTGGGATTGGGCTGCAAAATGGCCCAAGACTAAGGAAACAAGTCTTTTCTTTTAATTCTTTTTTTTTCACTTGTTTTCTTTTCCTTTTCTTCTTTTGCTCTCTTTTTTTAATTTAATTTTTCTGATTTTTATTAAATGTAAGATTAAAAGTAAAGACCCATATTAACTCTAAAATTATACTAATTAATTACCAAAATAAACTAATTCCTAATTTAAAAGCAAACTAAGACAAATTAAAAATAGAAATGCAAAAGAATCATTTTTGTTGTTTTCTTTATTTTTTTTATAGTATTGCTTCACTAAAAAAAATGCTAAAAATTGGAACCTAATGCTACTTTGTATTTTTGAATTTTATCAATAAAAATGCACACACAAAATGCAAACAATTACCACAAAACGTCACAAAAATCACAAAATTATAAAATAATGAAAGCAATCATTTTGTTTGAGTTTCTGGGAGTAATTCATATAGGGCAAAAATGACATGCTCACACCACGGGCACACACCCCAGAACTAGAACTCAAGAAGCATAGAACGAAAATGAATGAATATGGGAAGGGAAAACACACAAGGGAACTATCAATCAAGTCAGACTAGCACAATTTTTCTAAAACACTAATCTACAGAACATTTTAACGAGCAAGAATGAAAGCATATAAAAGACTCACAAAGATCTTATACTGATATAACCCTCACCACAGTACACAGCCCGGTCTCAACATATCAAATTGCCTGAATTCACGAGGGTCCCAACCTCAACACTAAATCATAGTAGGGTACACATCAACCCATCTAGAGACCCTCACTAGATCAATTCCATCTACTCAACACAGATTGGCCCCCTCACCGGTGGAGCATAGAAATCACAGCTCGTAACCAAGAATACTCGGAAATCACATCAAACCTACCAAAACAGACAACAAAAATTTACTACTAGCCTCATAACTTTTGACAATAGCTAGAAACAGACGATAGACACAGCTATCACTCATAGAACCTCCCAACATGATAATCACATAAACTAAGTGCAAATCATGAAGCGCACCCATAAATGGAACAACAAACAAGGAAACTCACCCCGACAAGCAGAACTGTGATGAACTACAGATAGTGCCCCTCTATAACAGACTGAATTCATACCTGAATGACATTACCGGGCACACCGACCTCAAACCTACTATATGAAACACATCAACGAGCCAGGCCTCCCCCTCTTAGGCACCCTCTACCTGCCTGAATACCTCGCTGTGACACGTCGGTCCGAAGTCTGGGACAATCTCTCACTATGTGGCTAGTATCTCCACACTCAAAACTCCCTCTCTGCTGACGAGGCAGTGGGAACTGTGCGGTACGGGTACTCCGAGACCCATGAGCACCTAAGTTACCATGCAGAGTCTGAAGCACGAACTGAACTGGCTGACCCGCAAAACCTCTACCATGACGCACCCTGCCTCCAAAATAAGGACCAGCATATCTCCTCGGTCTGTGAGACCTACTCGCCTCCTCAAACTCTCTCTCCTATTCTCGTCTGATCTCTCTCTCATGACGCTGCCTACCCTCTCTCTCTAGCATGCATACCCTCTATCCTCCTAGCAATGTTCCCCACCTGCTGATATGGAATGTCCATCTCCAACACACGAGCTATACTGGACCTGATGCTAGGAATAAGACCCTCAATGAACTGGCGAACCTTCTCGCAAATAGTAGAAACCAAGGCTGGGGCATGTCTAGCCAAACTGGTGTAACAGATAGCATACTTCGAGGCAGTCATAGCACCCTGGCGCAAATACTCAAACTCCGTGCGCCAAGCATCCCTAAGGCTCTGAGGAACAAACTCTATCAGGAAAATTTCTGAAAACTGGGTCCAAGTTAGTGAAGCCGCCTCGTCTAGGCTGTCTAACTCATAGGTGCGCCACCAATCATAGGTGGCTCCTCGAAGATAGAAAGTAGTGAAAAAAACCCCGCTGGATCTAGAGATACCCATAGTAGGGAGAATGCGATAACACTCATCAAGAAACCCCAATGCATCGTCTGATGCTAATCCACTGAATACCGGAGGATCATACTTGTTGAACCTCTCTAGCCTCATTTGCTCCTGCTCGGAATCCGCTGCTATGCCCTCGGGCTGAACTCGTGTTGCAGGCGATGCAGGAATAATCTCAGGGACCTGTTCAACAAGCGCTCGCTGCTTGGGAATACGGGCGGCGGGCGGCGGGAGTCTGTGCTCTTCCCCCGGCCTGGGATGTGGCTGCAGCAAGGGGAAGCAATCCTGCCTGAGCCAAAGTGATGTACATACTCATGAACTATGCTAAAGTCTCCTGAAGGGCTGGAGTAGTAGTGGCAGTAGGCATGTCAGGTGCCTGGACTCCGGCTGGATCTGCTGGTGGTACCTCGGTGGCAGCTCGCGCAGGTGCTCTCACTGCACCACGTGCGTGTCCTCGAACTCTACCCCGGCCCCGACCTCTGACAGCTGCAGCAGGGGGTGCGGGTGCCTGATCACCTCGGGTAGTATGTGTCCTCACCATCTGTGAGAGAGTAGAAGACAGAGGTTTAGGATTGTGAATGTCAAAATCTCGCACGACAGGGGAATCAAATGAAGTGGAATTTTCCTAATGGTTACATAGCCTCTCGCAGATAAGTACATACATCTCCGTACCCATCCACAATACTCTAATAAACCGTCTCGTGATTCGTGACTCCTATGAACCTAGAGCTCTGATACCAACTTGTCATGACCCTAGTTTGCCCTCCGTGAAAATATCATGACGACACCTAGTCCCTACGAGTAGGTAAGCCTAACAATGCGGAAGATAACCATAATTGCGGAAGAATAATTAAAATTGAACTGGTAAAATAAACAATATTTAGGGTGCCACTTGGCACATACAATAACAGCTCTCGAAGCTAACAAAATTCCCAAAACCCGAAATCTCACAAATCACAAGCTAAGGGATACATAAGAGGCTCTGACTCAAGAATGTCAATACAAATGAAAAAAAAAACTGAAAGAACTATACTTATTACAGAAGATAGAAAGTGACTCTTCGGTCGGCGGACGTAGCAGATATACCTCGAAGTCTCTATAGAAACACCTCCTTCCAAGGCTGACAAAACTAAATGGGAGTACCTGAATCTACACAACTAAAATGTGCAGAAGAATAGCATGAGCACACCACAGCGGTGCCCAGTAACTATCAAGACTAGCCTCAGTGGAGTAGTGACGAGGAACAGTCAAGGCACCTACAGGTCAAATAAATAGTATAATCATATGAATAATGGAACCGATATATATATTTGTAAAGTCTGCATGAATGACTAAAAATGCTACAATACACAATAAGAATAAAAAAGACAACAAGTAACAACGAGAATATAATAAATGATGATAGGAAATGATGGTAGAATCACAATCCAAATCCTAAGGTCACAACATAGCAAGGGGAAAACAAGTCAATAACTCATATCCTACATTGATGTTCACATAAGGTCTTATTCAACTCTTCCCACAATTCTACCAAAAATATCTGACAAACCACAACTCACGAAAAACCCAGCATCTAAAATCTAACACTTGGCATCCTATGCCTTATCAATCTCACAGTCATGCTGACAACTAACTGGCTAATTAGAATCACTCTCACATATATAATGGATGAACGAGGGCATATCTCTACCCTTAGCAAAACTGGAAGGAATTCACCTCTAATGGGGTGTCCAACTACGTGTATGCTTGTACAAGTATTTTTGACAAAAATTCTACCAACTAGTAAACATGAAAAGGAGAACGGACCGCACGTACGAATGTTTCCTCACAACTTCCAAGTGGTAAACTCATATAGGTAAACAACCCACAATCACAATATGAAACAAATAGGAATGCCTCCACAGTCCGTCACAATTCTTTACAATCAACCCCTGACATAGCCCACCTTATTACGCCACGCGTGCAAATAATAATATAATAGGCACCGCCTTATTTTCCCACACGTGCATCACAATGTTCCCACCTTATTCCGCCACATGCGCAACCCACATATAAGCATATAACATATCCCCCCTTATTACGTCGCATGTGCAAAATATTAATAGCAATAATAGCACGGCAAATACCTCGTGCAACCCTTCAACAACAACCGCACGGCAGAGACCTCATGCATCAGAGTACTGTAAGCTGTACGATAGGAACCTCGTGCATCATAGTATCAACGACCGCACGACAGAAACCTCGTGCATCATAGTATCAACGATCGCACGATAGAAACCTCGTGCACCACCATCACAAGTACAACAAAACAAATGACAATATTTACAAGAACAAGGCAAGGGAATCAACTCAGGTACCTCCGTTCACCCGAAGATGGTAAAACGATCTCATAAGGAATAACCATAATCGAGAATACTAAGCATAATAAGAACAATCCAACAAAGGAGAAATAACATGAAACAATGATTCCATAATACGTAGTTAACCAGCAAGGAAATTAATATAAATCCAATAATTTCAAATAAGGAAATATCAACTAAACATAGGGCGTCTAACTTCTTTTAGGGATGGGCAACTTACAAAGAATATACAACGATTTCAATTAAGGATGAGCAGAGGGAAGATAATTATAACCTCAATTAAGACCAATTAATTACCTAAGAGATACTAACGATCTCCAAATGGAGATAAGCAGTTATGAAAGATAACATGACTATGGAAGGGTAGGGATCTTCAATTAACAAAGCAAGAGTCAATTTAGGCAACCGAATAAACCAAAAGGGAAAATAAATTCCAAGTAAGACATGTAGAGGTGAAACTAATAATAGGGAACTCAATCATATAAAGAACAACTTCATACTCAGTGATTACAAGGATCTAAGAGCCTAAAAGGGCCAATTTTTCACAACTAAATCCGAGCACGCACTCGTCATCTTGCGTACAAGGAATAAAATCAATAGAGAAGACTCAAATCCTAAGAGGAAGTCCCCCACACAAGGTTAGGCAAGATACTTACCTCGAATCGGCTAAAATCAACTAGCAACCACGTTCTTGCCACGAGTACTCGGCTACAAATGGCCTAAATCTATTCAATTAAATCACACATTGTAAATAAAATCTCAAGAAACTGATTGTACTATTTAATTCAAAGCCAAAGCGCAAAATTAGGCAAAATGACCAAAATTCCCCTCAGGACAACACCTCTGAAATGGGTGAAATTAACATTTTTAGAACCCTCGCACTCTCACTAGTCTAATTATATAAAAATCTCTCAAATCGGAGGTCAAACACCCACTTAAATCTCAATAATTAGGTCTATGAAGTTTTTACCCATTTTCCATTCAATATCCGAAATTAGATGCTGAAATAAACTAAAGATTGATTGAATATAACTAAAAAGGGTTAAATAATTGTTCCCCAATGATCTCCTCTTCAAATCCCTCTCAAAATCGCCCTCTCCCGAGCTACAATTTGATTTTTCTAACTTTTGAAACTAAACCCTCCAAAACACTATTTCTGGCCAGTGAATTCCGCATCTGCGGTCCCACTTCTGCAGACCATTTGTCGCATCTGCGACTCTCATTAAATACCAGCTTCCGCATCTATGGACCTCTAACCGCAGGAGCGGTTTTGCTTCTGCGAAGATTTCACCGCATCTGCGGTTCCTAAGGAAAAATCCCAAAATTTTCTTTTGCGGCCCTCTACGCCGCTTCTGCGGCTCCGCATCTGCGGTTCCCAGACCGCAAATGCAAAAATAGCAGAAGAATAGCTGCTACACAACTTCAACTCCAAAATTTCCTCCGTTAACCATCTGTATTCATCCCGAGGCCCCCCGGGAACTCAACAAAAAGTACCAACAACACCTAATACCTCATTACAAATTGTACCAATCCTTAAACCACCTAAAATAACATCGAAAACTCGAATTAACCAATGATTTAAGCCTAAGAACTTCAAATTCTATCAAAACACGCTTTCGATCAAAAACCTAAGCAAACCACGTCCGAATTACCTGAAATTCTGCACACACATCCCAAATGATATGACAGAGCTACTGTAGCTTTCGGAATTCCATTCCAACCCTCGGATAAAAAACTCACTATCGGACCAAAAAATTCAAAAATTTAAACTTCGGCATTTCAAGCCTAAATTAGCTACGGACCTCCAAAATACATTCCGAACACGCTCCCAACTCTGAAATCACCTAACGAAGCTAGCAAAACCATCAGATTTCCATTCCGAGTCCGTCTTCACACTGTTCTGACTGCGGGCAACTTTCCAACACTTAAGCTCTCATTTTGGGACTAAGTGCCCCAAAACTCTCAGAAATCTCAAAATCGAACATCCCGACAAATAAAAATAGCAGAAATAAACTTGGGGAAGGCAGTTAATAGGGGATCGGGGCGTTAATTCTTAAGATGACCGACCGGGTCATCACAACTTACCTCAAACTGGTTCAAACTCTAGCCTGCGATGCCTTCGCCTCTCGAATCGGCCTCAATTCACCTCGAACTATCCGAAATCTAATCATAACATCAAAATAGGCTAAAGGAACAAAGCCCGCGCGAAAATATTAAAATTACATCAAAAATCTTCAAATTGGAAAAATCGAACCCTCGGGCCCATGTCCCAGAATTCAATAAAAATCACACCACTAGAATCCTTATCCTTCCATGAGTCCATACATATCAAGAACATCAAAATCGGACCCCAAATGGCCCCTCAACTCCCCAATGGGACCTCTCCTATATCAAGCCCTAATTCTCCAAATGTTAACCCCTAATTTCCAATAATTTCGTCCATAATCAGTGAGAAAACACCATAGAATCAAGTATTGGGTTAAAAAATCTTTCCTCCAAGTGTAATCCCTTGAATCTCTCTTCAAATCCTCCCAAAAAGCTCCGAACACGTTAAAAAATGGTGAGAAAACAGCTGAAAATCGCGAAGGGGTTTTATATAGTTTCTGCCCAGGGGTTTTGCATATGTGGTCCAATACTGCACCTGCGACCCACGCACCTATGATGAAATGTCCGCATATGTGGAATTTGACTTAAACATCCTATCTGCACCTGCGATCAAGCCTACTTATCTACGGGCTCGCTGATGCAACTAAGCTTCCCCATCTGTGATGCATCCCCAATCACTAGCCTTCGCTCCTATGATAAAAATGCCACTTCTGTGGCTCGCACCTATGATCCCCAATCTGCAGGTGCGGTTATGACAGTAACACAACAGCTTCGGCTGTAACTCTAACTACTAAACTTCCTAATAACCATCCGAAATCATACCGAGACCCTCGGGACCTCAACCAAAATTACGAATAAGTCATATACCACTATTCAAACTTGTACCAATCTTTGGAAAACACAAAACAACATCGATTCATTAAAACACCCTCAAATTCAAACCTATGGATTCCAAAACTTCCGAATTCCGCAAACGATCAAAAAGTCCATCAAACCTCATCCAAATGACCTAAAATTTTGCGCACACATCACAATTGACACAACAGACCTACTCAAATTTTTAGAATTCCATTCTGACCCAGATATCAATATTTCCACTACCAATCGAAAAATGCCAAAATTCCAATTTTGCCAATTCAAGCCTAAATCTATCACGTACCTCCAAAATACATTCCAATCATGCTCCTAAGTCTCAAATCACCTAACGAAGCTATCCGGACCATCAGAATTCACATCCGAGACCTTTTCCATATAAGTCAACATCCGGTTGACTTTTCCAACTTAAGCTTGCTCAGAAGAGACTAAGTGTCTCATTTCTCTACTAAACCACTACGAACCCCAACCAACCAACCCGATACCATATGATACAACTAAAAAATACATAAAGAAGAAAAAATGGGGGAAATGGAGCGGTAACTCATGAAATGACCAGCTAGGTCATTACAGTGTTCGAGGCCGATATATTTCCTATAGCGCCAGCCGCCTCTCAGCCTTGAGGAGGAGCATATAATTTTGCTACTCACACTCTAGAGAAGATGGCTCATGGATATCAAACCCTAGCAGTTCCACCAGTTTGAGCAATTTAGGCTGATATTGCTACACAGTCTGGGAGGGACCTGCGATGTTAGTTGAGGGGCTTAATAGGTTGGACAAGTTCACCAAGTTATTTCACACTCTCTTTAGTGGTAATCCTTCTAAGGACCCCTAGGATTTCTTGGACAGTTGCCATGAGGCATTGCACAACATAGGTATAGTGTAGTCCAATGGAGTGGTGTTTCTGATGTATGGATCTGCCAAGAGGTGGTGGCATGAGTATGTTCAGGGAAGACCAACAGGTTCACCTCCTCTAACTTAGGCTTAGTTCTCACATCTATTATTATAGAAGTTCATTCCCTTCAGTTAGAGAGAGGACTTCCGCAGTTAGTTTTAGTGCCTCCAGTAGGGTAGCATGACCATTACTCAGTATGATACTCGATTTGTGGATTTATCCCGCTATGCAGTTATCTTGATCCCTATTGAGAGGGAGAGAGTGAGGAGATTTATAGATGGCCTTACTTACGGTATTGGGCTACAGATATCAAGAGAGATTGAAGATGATATTTCTTTCACTTGAGTGTTGGAGATTTCCAAGTGGATCGAGAGGATTTATGACCACGGTAGAGACACGACATCTGAGAAAAGGCCTCATCATTTTTGTGGTTTCAGTAGTGCCTCGTCTAGAGGCAGGGGTTCATTTGATAGAGGCCATCTTATTAGGCTGGTTTAGTCAATGCTTCAGGTATCACATGGTGCTTCGAGCAGTTGAGGTTTTTATGGGTCTTGTCTTGAGCAGCTAGCCTACAGTGCACCTTCAGTGCGCAATAGTGCACCACCAATTCAGAGCTATCATAGTAGTTATTTGGACTGTCAGGGTTATTCCCAAATTCATCAGCCATGTCAGTAGAGGGACTACTTTGAGTGTAGGGGTATGAGTCATATCAGAAGGTACTGTCCTAGACTTTAGAGTAGTATTCCACAGCTGGGGTACTTGCGCCATAATTTCGGTACCAGTGCTCTACCACCTACTCAGCCAGCTAGAGGTGGGGGTCAGGTAACTAGAGGTAGAGGCAAGTGAGTGAGACACTGTTCGAGAGGTGGAGGTCATATTGGTGGGGCTCAACCACGTTTCTATGTATTCCCAACTAGACCTGCTGCAGAGTCGTCTAATGCGATCATCATAGGTGTTGTTCCGGTTGTCCATAGAGATGTATCAGTTTTATTTGATCTGGTCTCTACTTTTTTATATATGTCATCCTTTTCACGACCCTAGTTCACCAACCGTGAACATGTCATGACGGCACCTAGTCCCTATGACCAGGTAAGCCAAATATTGCGGAAATATAATAATTTGCGAAAAAATAGAGAAAACCAAATTAAATATCTAAAAGGAAACTGTACTGAATGCTGCTCGGCATGTACAAATCAATGTCACATATCTAAAACAATTCCCGAAACCTGGAAACTCAGGGGCAACACAGGCTACAGAAGTGTATAGTAAAGGCTCCAAACTCCATAATATCTAACAACCGAAAGAAAGAAAACTAAATACTAAAGATAGAGTAAGAGGGAGACTCATCGGTCTGCGGATGCGGCAGGTATACCTCGAAGTCTCCGTGTATCTCCTCGCTTCAAGGGTGGTGCTCCTGAGTAGAGGTACCTGAATAATATGAACATGAAAAATAAAACATGCACAGGAAGGGCATGAGTACACCACAACGGTACTCAGTAAGTGCCAAGCCTAACCTCGGTTGGGTAGTGATGAGGGAGGTCAGGGCCCTACTGAGACAAAATATAATAATACCATAAGTAACATTATAATAACCTGACAGAAATAATAAATACAGCAGTGAAATAAGCAGGTCAACGAGGCAATAACAACTACAAAGATAGAGTAAACACAACTCAATGTCAAAGATACCAATGAGGGTCTCCCAGGATACCGTCCTGTAGATCTTTCCTCAACTGTCCAGTGGATCTCCCAGGATACCGTCCCGTAGTTCAACTCATGTACCAAATCGAAGGATCTCCCAGGATATCGTCCCGTAGTCCAACCATCAATGTGCAGGGGGGTCTCCCGGGATACTGTCTCGTAGTCCCAAAGTAAAAGTGCAGGGGATCTATCGGGAATCTAACCCGTAGTCCCAAAGTAAATAGGCAGGGGGGAGCTACCGGAATCCCACATCCGTAGTCCTAATGTAAATGTGCAACCACAGCCAGAAACAAACCAAGGAATGAAGTACGAAAGACAAACAACAGATAGAACTAGTCTAGTATGCTCCACGTAGTGCAGTCAAAATAGCTTAAACAATTAGACAGTCAAATCAGCTAAGCATGCTTTTCCTAATCTAGCACAAGTCATAACTTCAAATAAAATAAATCAAATAAGAATAAGAACTAAATTTCCATAGCTTAAGTAAAAATCGGGATTTCATCAATCGGCTCAAGTACGCGCTCGTCACCTTACGTACAAGGCACTCAAATGTCAAGTAACAATCCTACAGGGAAAGGTCACCCACACAAGGTTAGACAAGCCACTTACCTCGAACTGACTCAATATCACTAGGAACCACGCCTTTGCAATGAGTATCTGACTCCAAATGGCCCAAATCTATTCAATTCAATTACACATCGTAAATAATATTACAAATAACTGATTCCACTATTAGATTTAAAGTTAGGGCACAAAAATAGGTAAAATGACCAAAATGCCCCTCCATCCAACATCTCGGAATCAAATAATTTTCACATTTTTAGAACCCTCATACTCTCACAAGTCTAACCATATAAAAATCTCTCAAATCGGAGGTCAAATGCCCACTCAAAACTCATTAGTTTAGCCAATGAAGTTTCACCCGATTTTTCATCCAAAAATCCAAAATTAAGGAGAAAAATGTGATTAGTCTCCATTGAAAAACCTTCAAAATTGATCCCAAATCCGAGCTCTCAAACTTTTATTTTGATGAAAATGGATAACCCTCGATTTTGAAATGTTTAAAACTGCCCAGTGATTTGTTCAACGCGATCGCATGAAATGGGGTGCAATCGCGTAGAGTAATTATTAAAGGCTCAGAAAATAGCCTATGCGAATGCAATACTGGTCATGCGATCGCAGAAGAGAGAGAGGACAGACTTATGTGATCGCGAGAAATACAATGCGATCACATAGAGGGACTTAATCATTGATCCACTGGCTCAGTTTAATCAATGCAAATGCGGGGGATAGAATGCGAACGTGGAGAAGAAAAAGGCAGAACTATACGATCGCGATCAGTGCTATACGATCGCATAGAAAGATTCGTTACCCCCTCTGAAATTTCACTATGCGATCGCATGGAAGGGATGCGATCGCAATGAAGAAAGAGGTCTGCAACAGTTGAAGAGAAAATCTGCAACTTTCACAACTCAAAAATTCCCCGTTGAGCATCCGAAACACACCTGAGGCCCCCGGGACCTCAACCAAACCTACAGACATATCCCATAATGTCATTCAAACTTGTAAAAAACCTTAAACCACCTAAAACAACGCCGTAAACACGAATTAATCAATGATTCAAGCCTAAGAACTTCAAATTCCAACAAAACACGCTTTCGATAAAAAACCTAACCAAACCTCGTCCGAATGACCTGAAATTTTGCACACACATCCCAAATAACATAAAGGAGCTATTGAAGCTTCCAGAATTCAAATCTGACCCTCGGATCAAAAACCCACTATCGAACCGGAAACTTCAAAAATTCAAACTTTGGCATTTCAAGCCTAAATGAGCTACGAACTTCCAAAATACATTCTGAACACGCTCCCAACCTCGAAATCACCTAACGGAGCTAATGGAACCACCGGATTTCCATTCCAAGGTCATCTTCACACTGTTATGACTAAGGACCATTTTTCAACACTTAAGCTTTCATTTAGGGACTAAGTGTCCCAAAACACTCAGAATCCTAACACCGAACGTCTCCGCAAATCAAAATAGCAGAAATGAACTTAGGGGAAGCAGTTAATGGGGGATCGGGACATAAATTCCAAAAACGACTGGCCGGGTCGTTACAATCCTATTTTGCTTCCTATTTGGATGTATCGTGATTCTTCAAGTACTCCTATTTATGGGTCTATGCCTGTTAGGGATTCTATTGTAGTGGACTTGGTCTATCGTTCTTGTTTGGATACTATCCAGAGCTATGAGACTAGGGTTGACCTTCTGTTACTTGATATGGTATATTTTGATGTGATTTCAGGCATGAATTGGCTGTCACCATATCAAGCTATCTTGGATTGTCACACTAAGACGATGACACTAGACATGCTAGGGTTACCTCGATTGAAGTGAAGAGGAACTCTTGGTCACTCCACTAGCAGGTTCATTTTATATATGATTGCTTGGAGCATAGTTGAGAATTGGTATTTGGCATATTTGGATTACATTGGTGATTCTAGTGCGGAGGTTCCTTCCATGGATTCCATTTCGATTGTGCGCGAGTTTCCAAAGGTGTTTCCTACAGATTTGACTGGCATGCCACCCAACATAGATATTTACTTTTTGTTGATTTGGTTCCGGGTACTCAACCTATTTCTATTCCACCATACTGTATGGCCCTATTTGAGTTGAAATGTTTAAGGAACAATTGTAGTATTTGGATGACAAGGGGTTCATTATACCTAGTGTCTCTCCTTGGGGTGAACCAGTGTTGTTTAGCAAGAAAAATAATGGATCAATGAGGATGTGCATAGATTATCGGCAGTTGAACAAGGCCACTATCAAGAACAAGTATGTGTTGCTGAGGATTGATGATTATTTGACCAGCTTTAGGGTGTCAAGGTGTTTTCCAAGATTGATTTGCGGTTGGGCTACCATGAGGTGAAGATTAGGGCATCAGATGTCACTAAGATAGCTTTTCAGACTCGGTATGGTCACTACAAGGTCTTGGTGATGTCGCTTGGCTTGACTAATGCCCAACAACCTTTATGGATTTGATGAACTGGGTGTTTAAGCCTTATCTATATTCCTTCATGTTCTTTTTAATTGATGATATTTTGGTTTACTCTCGCAGACGAGAAGAGCATGAAAAGCAACTACGGATCATACTCCGGACTTTGAGAGGTCGTCAGTTATATTCCTAGTTTTTGAAATGTGAGTTCTAATTCGACTCGATTGCCTTTTTTGGGCCATGTTATGTCTTTCGAGGGAATCAAGGTGGATCCTAAGAATATTGATGCAGTTAAGAAATGGCCTAGACCTACTTTAGCTATAGAGATTCGGAGCTTCTTGGGTTTTGCGGGTAATTATTGCTGGTTTGTGGAGGGGTTTTCATCTATCTCAGCCCCATTAACCAAGTTTACCAAACAAAGTGCTCTTTTTAGATGGTCAGACGAGTGTGTGGTGAGCTTTCAGAAGCTTAAGACTGCATTGACTACAACCCCAGTGTTAGTATTTCCTATAGATTCAGGATCTCACACTGTGTATTGTGATGGATCGCGTATGTGGCTTCGCACGATGTTGATGCAGAACGGTTACACCTCATGTTTTCGTACGTGGGAGTACTTCGTAAGTTAATTGATATAAGCTCAGATATGAGATTATATTTTAAAGTACATACAGTAACTTAATCATGTTACCTTGGAGGTTAAAAATATTTACGATCATGAATAACAAGTACCTAGAGGGTTGGGAGTCTTAGAAGAAAATAAGTTTTGCCGGAAGTAGACAAGTTGGGAATGATATAACATGTACTTTTGGGGTGAGACTAGGCTTCTTAAATGATAAGGAGGTTACATTATGAGTTTTTATAGTCTGATGATATTCGCATATTTAGTTTTCAAGTCAAGCGAGTTGTGGAACAAAAGTTGGCAAAGGTCATCAAAAGTTACATTCATAAATATGTCGAAAATTAGGTCAAATGTAGAAGAGATTTTATCTGAATATAACAATAATTATGAGGAGATCCACCTATTGAATTGAAGGCCTGCGAGTCTCATTTCCAACTCATTAAGCCGTTCGTCGATATAACATCAGATTACAGAGATATTCATTTTTTCACGAGACTGCGCAAGTAGCTCAGTATGGGACCCACTTAGGCGGTTGAGATATCTTTTATATATATATATATATATATATATATATATATATATATATATATATATATATATATATATATATATATTGTGTGTGTGTGTGTGTGATGCCTACAACCCATTTTAATTCATTTTTTTCCACTCTCTTTGGACCCTAGACACTTAAATACTTTCTCTCAAAGTTCTCTCATAATCCAAGACCCAAACCAAGGGCAAACAACACAAATTAAGTATCGGGAATCATGTGGTGCTAGTGAGTTTCTTGTTCTTCCAGATCTTGTGGAGAGTTGTTTAAAGTGGTTTAAGTTCTGTAAAATACTTTCCTGAGGTTTTCATATCAACCCTAGGTGATTTCAAGTCTTCCGAAGTGATTCTAGTGAGAAACCCGAATTGATAGCTCGTTTCGCATCCTTGTCCTTGTGGTTGCATTGGAAGGATACTTTGTGGTGAAGTAATCTCAAATTGGAGTTGTTCTATCTATATAAAGGTTAGGAACCTCTTGATCTACATATATTTGAGTTTATCCAAGTTACGGCTAGTCATTAAAGCTAGAATTTGTGAGATATCGATCGAAAGGCTTGTTAGTAATGTAGCTGATTTTTGGACTATTTGGGAGGTGTTCTTGTAGAGTTTTATGCCTGAAAAGTTTATGGAATACCCTGAGTAAATTGTTTTGTTATTATCAACATTTTGTTGAATATAAATAAGAGGAAAATGGTTCAAAATATAGTGTTATTAGATACGAACCGAGCTTGCCGCTCGATGTGTTATTGTGTTGGTAGCTATAGGTTGTTGTTTGGGGTTGTTTTGTGACTTTTACTAACTTATGGGATGTATTCCAAACATGGGACATTCTATCCATTTCGTTTAAAATATTGGTTTCAAAATATGAGAGATACAATGTTTATATGATGACGACGAAGTCGGTTTACTCATTGTAAGTGTAAGAAGATCATATTAAGCTTGGCAGACAATTGGAGAAGATTGAAAAGGTATGTTAAGGCTATTTATTATTTCTTTTAGCATGATCTAAAGTGAAATGAACATAATGTTACACTATTTCAAAGCGGATCTACTCCTAGTAACTAAGGTTGTCCATGTTGTTCTTTCCTTATAAAGTTACTCTAAGCAAGTATGCATGATCCATGATTCCTTATTGAGGTTCATATTGATGGTATGGATGTCCATAATGTTAATCAAAGGTGTGACAACCTTACATCAATCCGAAAGGTTTAGAAAATGATTACATGAGTTCAACATGCACTATATATATTCATCGATTTTACTCTACCAAGCCATGCTATCGTCGACCAGATACGGCACCTATTGTGCAACCATTGACCGATTGGGTTTTCCGAGCTCTACATGGCTGGATATGATTGTGTTGAGCCTTATGATGGCCGGGTGTATTTTTACCAAGTCCTCTTTGAGGCTAAGTATGATATGATGATGATGAAGATGTCCAGAGAGACATATATTTATAAAAATATATGTATATATTCATGTACCATGCATTTCAGGTCAGTCACACTTAGAGGCACTCTGATGTTACATGTTGTATCTTGTGTATCTCTATTAACATTACTGTTCTTATTTATGCTTTTGTGCCTTACATACGCCTTACTTTATTTGATTGACGTCCCTTTTGCCTGAGAGTGCTGCGATTCATACCCACAAGTCCTGATAGACAAATTGAGAATCCTCCTAGTAGGCTATCAGCTCAGCGGAAAGTATTGGTGCACTCCACTTGCTCCGGAGTTTCCTGTTTGGTTAGTATACTTTGGATATGTATTGATTGGTATGGCGGGCCTTGTACTGACCTTTATGATATTTATGTACTCTTAGAGGCCTTTAGATGGATGCCATGCATATAGATACTTGTATGGCCTTGTCGGCCCTATGTTTTGAGTGTACAAATAATCATGTCGGACTTATAGGCCCGTATATCACATGTACAAATTTAATATCTTGTTGGGTAATCCTATATCGAGTATTCCCTTATGTTATATTGTGGTTATACCATGACGGCCTTTTCGGCTAATTTCCCATGATAGTATGATAAGAAAGATATGTTACCTTGGTACTCGGTTGAGTAAGGCACCAGGTGCCTGACGCTGCCCTGTGGTTTGGGTCGTGACAGGGTGAGCTCCTACGCATCTTGTCAGTTAAAGGTTAATGAGAAAAATTACCATGTGCATGCTTTGGAGTTGACACCCATTGTTCACGCATCTAAAATTAGGAGGCACTATCTATACGGTGTTCTATGTGAGGTCTATACAAACCACCGGTCTTCATCACCTGTTGAAGTAGAAGGACCTTAATTTGCAGCAGCAAAGATGGTTAGAGTTATTGAAAGACTATGATATCACCATATTACACCATCCGGGGAAGGCCAATGTAGTGGTCGATGCATTAAGTAGGAAGGCTAAGAGCATGGGCAGTTTGGCATATTTTCAGGTGTGGAGAGACCACTAGCTATAGATGTTCAGGCATTGGATAATCAGTTTGTGAGTTTGGATGATTCAGACCCTAGCTGGGTTCTTGCTTGTGCTGTGGCACAATCATCGTTGTTGGATCATATCAAGGATCGCCAGTTCGATAATCCTCACTTGTCAGTGTTGAAGGACACGATGCATCGGGGTGGTACTAATGAGGTTGTGATTAGAGATTGATTGAAGATGACGGTGTTATGTAGATTCAGCGACCAATAAACCTCAAGATCAAGTTTCCCTTCTTTCCAAACTGCATCACGCCCTTCATAGGCGACACTCGGAGAAGAACCTTCTCACCCACCATATAAGCCACATCTTGAACCTTGTGGTATGCATAACTCTTTTTCCTAGACTAAGATATACAAAGTCACTCCTGAATTACCTTAACCTTCTCCATAGCATCACGAACCCAATCAGTGCCCAACAAGCTATCCTCTCTGAGCTCAAACCAATCAATTGGTGAACGACATTTTCACCCATATAAGGCCTCATACGGATCCATCTATATGCTTGAATGATAGTTGTTATTGTAGGATAAATTAGCTAGAGGTAAAAATTGATCTCATGAACCTATGAAATCAATAACATTGGCACATAACATGTCCTCTAAGATCTGAATAGTGCGCTCAGACTATCTATCCATTTGAGCATGAAACGCGGTACTCAGCTCGACCTGCGTACCTAACTCGTATTGCACAGCTCTCCGAAAATACAATGTGAACTACGTGCCTCGGTCAAAATGATGGAAATAGTCATGCCGTGCAGGCAGATAATCTCCCAAATGTAAATCGAAGGCAACTGCTCTGAAGAATAGGAAGTCATCACCGAAATGAAGTGTGTGGACTTAGCCAATCGGTCCACAATAACCCAGACTGTGTCATATTTCCTCAATGTCCATGGTAAGCCTACCACAAAATCTACAGTGATGCGCTCCCACTTCCACTTCGGTATCTCCAATCTCTAAGTCAACCCATACAATTTTTGATGCTCGTACTTCACCTGTTGACAATTCAAACACCGAGATACATAAGCAACAATGTATTCTTTATTCTCCGCCACCAATGGTGTTGTTTCAAGTCATGATACATCTTCATGACACCAGGGTGAATGGAATAGCACAAACTGTGAGTCTCCTCAAGGATCAAATATGTCAACCCATTAACATTTGGGACATAAATCCGGCCTTAAAACCGCATAACACCATCATCTCCAATCACAACCTCTTTAGTACCACCCTGCTGCAATGTGTCCTTCAACACCAACAAGTGAGGATCATCAAACTGGCGAGCCTTAATATGCTCCAACATGAGGGTTGTGCCACAACACTTGCAAGAACTCGCTAGGCTCCAAAATATCCAGTCTCAAAAATTGGTTTGCCAATATTTGATCATCCATATCTTGTGCCCTCTCCACTACCAGTAAATATGCCAAACTACCCATGCTCTCAGTCTTCCTACTCAATGCATTGGCAACAATGTTGGCCCTCCCCGGTTGATATAATATGGTGATATCTTAGTCTTTCAACAAATCTAGCCATCTCTGTACCGCAAATTAAGGTCTTTCTGCTTGAACAGGTCCTGAAGACTTCAATGGTCGGCATAGACCTCACATGGAAAGCTGTATAGATAGTGCTTCCAACTCTTCACTACGTTAACAATGGCTGCTAACTCTGAGTCATGCACATGGTAATTCTTCCCATGAACCTTCAACTGCCGAGATGTGTAGGCAATCAACCTACCGTCCTACATCAACACTACGCCAACCCATACGTGACGTATAAAATACACAGTTTCAGGTATTGAACCAGTAGGCAATATCAACATTGGGATAGTAGTCAATGCAGTCTTGAGCTTTTGAAAGCTAAGCTCACACTCGTCAAACCATATGAAAAGAGCGCCATTCTAGGTCAATGTGGTCAATGAGGCTGAGATAGATGAAAACCCCTCCACGAACCGGCGATAATAACCCACCAAACCCAAGAAACTCTAAATCTCCGTAGTTGAAGTAGGCATACACCAGTTCTGAACTGCCTCAATCTTTGTAGGATCCACTTTAATGCCCTCAAAAGATACAACATGGACCAAAAAGGCAACTGAGTCCAACCAAAACTCACACTTTAAAAACTTGGCATGTAATTGATGATCCCTTAAAGTCTAAAGTACGATCCAAAGATATTGCTTATGCTCATCTCGACTACGGGAGTAAACCAAAATATCATCAATGAAGACGACCACAAAGGAATCCAGATAGGGCTTGAACACCTCGTTCATCAAATTCATAAAGGCTACTTGGGGATTAGTCAAGCTGAATTACATCACTAAGAATTTGTAAATACCATAACGAGTCGGAAAAGCTCTCTTAGGGACATATGATGCCCTAATCTTCAACTGATAGTAGCCAGACCTTAAATAAATCTTCGAAAAAACCTTGGCACTCTAAATCTGATCAAATAAGTAATCAATCCTCCAACAGATATGTCACGCTCCAAAAACTGAGGAGCACGACCGGTGCTTAACCGAGTAAATCCAACTGAGCAAGCTTGTTAGGTTTCATTCTACGCAAACTAATTCATGAATAAATAGGAGATGGACTCCATTAATCACACTTCGTAGGTATTTCAGTAACAACTTCCATTTCATTTCTATTAGCAGCTTAAATCATAATTATCAAAATATTACAAGTTTTATAAATCTTTGCCAAACATCAATATTTCTACTTTAATTCCAATACCCGACACTACCCACAACCTGTCTATGCAGCCTCTAAACACAACAGAAGAGTAATGTAATGTGGAAATGCTGGTAACAAGGCACCGGCTATACCTCAAATAAAAAGTACATGATAAACAGATGAAATAGGACCCCAAAACGAAGTGAGGCTCACCAAGTCAGCTGAAAGGATGATGTGACACTAGCTGCGACCAACACTGCCTGCTATAGAAACACCTACATCCATTTAAAGACATAGCACCCCCGGCAAAAGAGACGTTAGTGCCATCGAATAGCACTAGTATGTATAACTAAACACCATCTAGTTAGAAATCACTTTCATATAAGAATAAGAAATCACAAGTATAACTCAAAACTTTAAATAATCGCCACATCATCAAAGAAAAGAATCATACAACTTTCGCATCATTTTTCCATACCTTTTAGTTTAGGGCATTTTGCACTATTCATCATTTGTTCACAATACCATCGCTATCTTGAGCGGAGTCCGATCTCGAACCGATCGGCTAGGTTGCCTCATTAGAGACATATACTTCAATCACGATCTCATTTTCCCTTTTTTCCGAAATTCATTCACAATACCACCGCTATCTTGAGCGGAGTCTGATCTTGGCCCGATCGTCTCGGCCGCCTTACCAAGGTGTTTTTCCCTTCTCATTAATCATTTCGTTTCACATATATCATTTCATAAGCACTTGGAGCCACAACTTATCACATCATCTTGGCACTAGGCCGTATTTTACACCGTTCCCAATTTCAATATTAGCTTTGCCATTTAGGATAGTAGGTGCACACAATAACAATTTAAATTGTAAGCATAGATAAGACTTCACGTAGATGGCACAACAATGCAACTTCAATCTAAATTTAAGGTCTAAGCATTTCAATACATAATTCATATATTTTGCCCCTTTCAAGTTATCAAGATAGCATATTGATCATGTTTAGACACATCCTTCATGCATATAAGGTTACAACATCAATTCATGTAAAATAACAATCGATACAACAATTAAACTTTAATCTTACCATATTCACACAAACACCGATGAAGATCAATTTCTAAAAGATAGGGTTTTAGCCATACATATCTCAAAGAGCTTTCCCTTAAGTTTTTAGAATACACCAACACCTGTAGCAATAACAATCTATGAGGAAATAGAAGAAATCAATTAATAATTAGGAAGATTACCCATGGTATAACTCTCTTAGGAATTTCGTCAAACACATAACAAGTGAAGTAGACTACAAGGTTCTACAATGGAAATTCCTTCTTCCCTTATCCAATTTCATCAAGAACTACCTAAAATAGTTCATTATTCCCATATACTATAGCTTAGTGTCACATGCATGGCCTATTTCTAACCCCACAATATATTTTTGAACTCATAATCTCATATATGAAATATTAGAAGTAGGAAATACCCGGAAGATAGTGAGTTAGAGATTAGCATGCTTGATTCTTGAGGGTTTGTGCAAGATTGATGATTAGGAGGCTGGGTTCCTCTTTTTCTCTCTGAAACGCTCTCACCTCTCTCTAGATTTAGTGTAAAAATAGTCCCAAATAAAGTCCCAAAGCTTATTTATCAAAGTGGGTTCGGATATAAAAATTTCCAAAAATGACCCCCGAAGTCAAATATGTGGTGCAATTACGCTATAGCATAATCGAAATGTGGGCAGCATTCTTGCAGCATAATCACTGTGCGATAGCATAATCGACAGCATAATCAACATGCAACAGCATAATGTGTTGCCCGGTACTGCTTCACTATGCGACGCATATGCGGTCCACATGGTCATTTTGCGATCGCAAAATTGGTCGCAAATCCAACCTTTGGTAATTTGATCATAACTTTGCGTTGGAATGTCCGAATGACAAACGGTTTAAAGAGTTGGAAACTAGACTCAAAGACCTTTCATTTGATAGGTTGTTCATCACATAAGACATATATATATATATATGTATGCTCGTTCAAAATGGGGACTTGTGCAAACTCATTTGGAATTTTAGCCCATTAAGGAATTTTCTAACGTGCCTTAGACTGAGCCCTCCCATTAGACCCCACATTATTTATTATATGACTTATACACTTATTTACTAAATCCAATTGATTTCCCTTCATGTTAATAGCACATAAAACATTATAATTAGCCTACATGGCACCATAAAATCCTAATTTATTTGGCGAAATTTTTCGCGGCCTTACAGGATACTTGTTCTTGATAGTAACTTTGTTTAGCTACTTGTAATCTATACATATCCTCATAGAGACATATTCCCTATTTATAAACAAAATTGGTGCATCCCAAGATAAGACACTAGGTCTAATGAATCCTTTGTCAAACAAGTCTTGCCACTGCTCCTTCAATTCCTTCTATTCAACTAGGGCCTTACGATGTGGGGAGGTAGAAATGGGCTGCGTGTCCGAAACCAAGTCAATACAGAAGTTTATATCTCTATCGGGTGGCATCCTCAGCAAATCTATAGGAAATACCTCCAGAAACTCGTGCACTACTGGTACCGAATATGTTCAAGGAACCTGCGCACTAGGATCACGGAAATAGGCCAAATATTTTAGACACCCCTTCTCGACCATATGTCTAGCCTTCATATAAGAAATGACCCTTCTACTAGAATGGCCAGGAGTCCCTCTCCACTCTAATCGAGGCAAACCCGACATGGCTAATATCACAATTTTGGCATGACAATAAAAAATATCATGATAAGGTGAATACCAATCCATGCCCAAAATCACGTCAAAATCCACCATACCAAGTAATATAAGGTGTACCCTAGTCTTATACCTCATGGTAGTAGCCAAACAAGTACGATATACCTGGTCTACCATTATAAGATCCCAACAGGCATAGACGCATTAACATGAGCACTCAAAGAATTATGAGAAATATCCAAATATGAAGCATAATAGGATGATACATATGAATAAGTGGAACCCAGATCAAATAGAACTGATGCATCTCTATGGCAAACTATAACAATACCTGTGATGACTGCATCCGACGATTTTACCTCAGGTCTGGCTGGGAATGCATAGAAATGGGGCTGAGCCCCACCACTCTGATCTCCGCCTCTCGGATGGCCTCTAACTGGCTGGCCTCCACCTCTAATGGGCTGCCCACCAGCTCGAGTTGCCTGACCCCACCTCTAGATAGCTGAGCGGTCGGTGGAGAAACCGGTGCTAAAATCATGGCACAAGTACCCTGCTATAATCTACTGCTCCTCAATCTAGGACAATATCTGCTAATAAAACCTGCATCGCTACACTAAAAATGAACCCGCGATTGGTATAAATACTGATTCTGAGACGATCCATGATGACCCGAACGACCACCATATTAACTTTGTAGTTGTGGTGCACTAATAGGAGTTGAAGGTGTGTTGAATACTGGTTGCTCAGGATGAGACCCATAAGAACCATCACTGCCTGAAGCACTGACTGAATCGACCTGGAAGGATAGGCTCTACCAAATAAACCCCTTCCTCCAGAGGAGGCACCACTAAAACAACTAAAATGATAACGCCTCTTCTCAGATATCGCCTCCCTTCCCTGACTAAAAGTCTCTCGATACATCTAGTAATCTCTAAAACTTTGTTGAAAGAAATATCATCCTCTGTCTCTATGATCATCTATAGCCTGATACTATAAGTAAGGCCATCTCTATAAATATTCTCACCTTATCCCTCTTAAGAGCGATCAAGATAGCTTCATGGCATGATAGATTCATAAATTTGGTCTCGTACTAGGTAACAGTCATGCTACCCTACTAGAGGCACTTAAACTAGGTACGTAGATCCTCTCTCTAGGTAAAAAGAATAAAATTCTCCAAAAATATCTATGAAAACGTATCCCAAGTGAGTGGAGGTGAATCTGCTGGTCTACCATGAACATACTCCTGCCACTATCTCTTGGTAGAACCATTCATCTAAAACACTAAGAAGTTGACTCCACGATACCCATATTGTGCAATACCTCATGGCAACAGTATAAGAAATACGATGGGCCCTCAGATGGTGTACAACCAAAATGAATAGGGAATAACTTGGTGAACGTGTCCAACCTCTTCAACCCTTTTGTCGACATAGCGAGTCTCTCCCCGAGCTGTACAACAATAACGACTTAACTACCCCAGCTGCTAGAGTTGCCTGAGTTTGATATATAGAAGCCATCTTCTTTGGAGTATAAGTAGCGGAAATTTGAGCTCTTCCCCCAGTCTGAAAGACGACTGGTTCTATAGGAAATGCATCGGCCCAGGTCACACTCTCCATGAGGCCCATTAAGCGGGCTATGCTGTCCGGAAGTACAGGGGTGGCAATGAACCCCTCTAGGACCTGAGCTGATGCAACTGGAACGGTCTAAATAGGGACTTCCTCCTTCCGCTCGATCTGAGGCTCTGCAATAGGTGATGTTGCACGTGCTCTAAAACGAGCTCTGCCTCTAGCTCTACCTCGGCCTTTACCCTGCTAATGACAATGACCTAAGGCTCCGGATCCTGTGCAGTTATGGATGTTGTGTGTGTCCTCACCATCTTTGAGAGAACAAGAGTAGAATAATTCAAACTTTGGTAGTAGAATAAAGTCGCACGATAGAGTAAGAAAGAAGTGAAATATTTCAAAAGCTTTATAGCCTCTAGAAGATAAGTACATACATTTCCTTACTGATCCTCCAGACTCTACTAAGCTTGCTCATCACTCATGAGACCTAGGCAACCTAGTGCTCTGATACCAACTTATCACGACCCAAAATCCCAACCACGGAGTCGTGATGGCACCTAACATTCACTTGCTAGGCAAGCCAAATTTAGCAATATAATTGACCATTTTAATATTTTACAAACATGATAGTAATAATTCAAAACTGATAAAATCTGAAATACATTTGATAAAGCCATGAGTAATGTGGTCTACACTATTCTAAGAAATTCGGAGTCACATGTACCTGAGCATCAATAATACAACAAACATGGTTTGAAATGAAATACAATTATCTGAAACTAGAATAACAGTACAACAAGATAGATGGGAACTTCACGGATTGCAGACGCTAAGCAGCTCAACCTCAAATCTCCTGGCAAGTCAATTTGAGTGAACTCCTCTACGAATCGTTGGGACCAACAACGGGATTTGCATAAAAAGTGTAGAACTGTAGTATGAGTACAACTGACCCCATGTAATCTGTAAGTGTAGAGTCTAACCTTGACGAAGTAGTGACGAGGCTATGACATGACACTTACTGTAAACTTGTACCAATAATAATAACATAATACATAAGCATAAACAAAGCTGTAAACTATGAAAATGGACCCGAAGGTCAACCAACAAAGGGACCTAAAATAACATTATGTCATATCCTCATATCACAATATCGGGATAAAACACTATAGCTGCAATACATAAGACTATGTTGCGGCGCGCAACCTGATCCAAACATTTATCAAAATATCTGTTGTGATATATAACCTAATCCTAAAATCATTTAATAAAGTGCAACCTGATCCAAATATTATTTCATATCAATGTTGTTGTGGCACGGAACCCGTTCCCAATATCAACTCGTTAACATAAAAAAGTCAACACAACCAATAACCAAATCTTAACATAAAAGGAAATAAAGTGTATAAAACATTAAGAAACTACAAGTACCTAACAAAACATAAGTAGCGCCTCGTATTTGTGAGCACGTGATTTTTCCCTATATGAGAATTACTCCCAAAAATTCAAGATAAAATAGTTGTGTTGTTTGCAATTTTTGTGGATTTTGTGTTATTTTTCTCTTATTGTTCGCGCGTGTCTGTGCATGCTTATTTGTTGAATTAATAAAAAATACAAAAATATACCACATTTGCATTTAGGATTCAATTCTACAATTAGGAGTAATTAAGTTTGTTTTACAAAATAGAAAATCACAAAAATGATGTATTGTTGCATTTTTAGCCTTTAATGTCGAATTGTGTGAGTTTATTGTTAATATGTATTTAATTATATGTGGTAAGTATTATTAGAAGGTAATTAGTCATTTTAATAATTTAATTTTGGTTTTACAATTTAATTTAGATTTTTGTAATTAGGAATTAAAAAGAAAATAAAAGAAAAGGAAGAAATGAAAGGGTTGGAAATTCAGAATTGGGCCATATCAATTAAAGAGAAAACCAGGCCCAATCCACGCCCATACCCGGTCTAATTGGTCAGGCCTCTCAGACATCCTAAACGACACCGTTTGCCCTCATTGTTTGATCTGTACCGTTGGTTTCTTTGGATCCAACGGTCTACGATTAATCACCTAATTCTAATTACCCAAACCCTCACATCCCCTACCCCTCTCATTTCTACCCCCCCCCCCCCCCCCC
>MU667852.1:130755-161644 GCA_026770625.1 Nicotiana glauca
ATTAGATTGAAAGATCAAACCCTAACCCTAATCCACCCTATCGCTCCCAAAATCACACCAGTCAACCACTAGACCACCCTCGACCCAAATCCCACCCGGGTTCCGTTCGAATCATGTTAGAACTAGTCGAATACCAAATCTAGAGAGTAAACCTTGGAAGAACCCAAAACTGAGCCGGTGCGAGGTGGGGTTTAAACTTGAGGCTGAGAACACTCGATTAAGGTCCGTTTTGGCCTCAAAAGTTCAAGTCAAGGTTTCAAGGGGAACTATTTGGAGTTCAGCCTGAAATTTCAAGGTATTTCTCGTTTCCTTTTGTTGATTTTCGTAGTAATTCTTCATTTCTGTCAAACTACTTCTTCCTCATCTTCGGACCTTTTTCTTGGTCCAATTTTTCTTTTGATGTTTAGCGTATGTTAGTTACTATGAGAGTCATTTAAAATAGCTTCATTGATTAGTCCAGTAGGTTTGAGTGTTGGCTTAACATGGCAGTAATGTAAGTTTGGTTTTAATTTCATAGTTCATTCCAGTCTGTTTTCCCTCCTTCTTCGTTTTCGATTCTAAATTTTGTGTTGAAATGAGCCTGTTGGTATATTTGAACTTAGAACTGAGACTGTTGGTATATTCAGTTCATCACATTGAACTGAATTGATTGGTCATTTGTTATCCTAAATCTGTCAATCCCCTTAAAGCTCTTCTGGTTGTTTCTTCTTTTGTTTTCCAATTCAATTAAGCGTATGCTCGTCTAGTTGATTTCAGTTCATTTGTTGTTGAGCTAAATATGATTGGTTCCCCCAATATAGTTAGTTATGCACTAAACTTTTAGTCTTCACTGTTGATGACATTTGATTTGATCTGAGTTTCTATTTTGAACCAGTGACTGATTGAATAAGATGAATTGGTTATAGCTGTTGTAGTTTGGTGGTTAATTAGGAATCAACTTGTTTAGGATTAATAGGTTAGAGCTAAAAGGCTTAATAACAGATTAAAAGGGACTGGGTAGTTCAGTAAATCACAGGGTCTTTAGGGGTGTTTTGGGGATTTAAAAGATTTAAAAATGGTTAGTGTTAGTGGTCTGACAGTAAGGGTACTTAGGTACCATTAAACTAATGAGTTGTGGGGAACAAGGCTTAGTGACATAGGAAGTTGATTAAACAAGTATAAGTCACCCATAACAAGTGATTAAAATAAGAAAACATGTAGTAATGGGGTTAAAGGAGGGATGGGCAGAAGGCTGTCTTGGATTAGTTTAAGGGTTTCAAGGCTGTGGGGGTTTCAGTTTTTGGTATAAATGAGGGAAGTTGGGATAGAGTCCGGGGGCTGGCTTTCAGAATCCTAAAAAGTCAGTTTTGAGAGAAAGGCTTGAGAGTTTAATCAGTCTTGGAGAGTATTTCTTAGGCGGAATTTTTGAGAATAGAGATCAGTTTTAGTGAATTTTTGAAAAGCTGAAAAGGAAACACAGGTCTTCATCATCTGAGATATCAGTCCCTTTGGAGTAAAAACACATAGAGAGCTTAAAATTAGGCTGAGCACTTAAGATCAGAAACAACTTGCATTTTTCCTATTTTATCTGCTCCAGTTCAAGTGTTAGTGCATCTGGAGTTGTTTGGAGTTTATTTGAGTTTGCTGGGTGATTCTGATTATTAAAAGGGGTTTGTGAATTCCTAAAAGTTGATTTCAAGTAGAGTTAAAGTGTTTTGGTCGATTTTATTTCTGCCTGGGCATTAAGACATTGGTTTGCATTCGAATCTGGCCATTTCGATGCTATTCTTTGGTCTGCTATGCCAGCCTTGTTTGGTTTTAAAGTAGTTCTGGATCGTTGATTTAATTTTGGGGCTGAAATTGGCTGGGTTGGTTGCTGTTTGAACTTCTGGTTGATGTTGCTTTGATGTGTTGATCGTCTAAGCTGTTCCGTTGCTGCTGCTTGTGATATTACCTGCTGCTAACCCCTTTTTGCTCTTCTGTTCTGCTTAAAATCCAGGTACATGTTTCGAACCTTGATGGTGTGATATATGATGTTAAAAGTTGGAATGTAACCTCGCTGATTCTTCACCTGCTGATCTCGTTTACTTTTCTGCATTTGTCCATAATCTAGTTCAGCTAATCCCCCCTCTATTAGTTAAGTTTTGCTAATAGAGTTGTACAAACAATTTTTGAATTGTATTAACTCAAATTCCACGGGGCGTATTGGACTGTTGATGTGCTTGGACTGTGTAACTTATATGCCCAAATCCTAAAGTCAACACTTTAGCATAGTATATGATGTAACTTGCTTATGTGGAAATGAATTGCTGTAAAACTTTCTTATTGAGGGAATAATTTCAAACATTGGAACTGACTTCATGGTTTAGTTATTAGTCATCTTAGCTAATTATGGCATCTTATGTCTGTTGGTATTATTTCTTAGTTTAAGAGCTCACATGACCAGTTGCTCCAAATCTAGGTGATGTATGAAATTGATTTAGTATGGTCGGTTGAGCGTGTGGGTAGAATCTGATAATAAATGTTCACGTTTTGTCAAGTTAATCCAATAAGTTTGATAGTCTAATTTAGCTAATGACACTTTAGTTTGACCAACACATTCAGAATAATACAGTGGTCCGTTCAGTCATACATAGGCCTGAGTATGAGACTAAAATCAAAGCAGTCAGTATCATCTAGATTTGAGTAAAACAAATTGAAGCAATTTTAGTGACTACTTGTTTGAATCGAAAGTGCAGTTTGGTATGTTAATGACTTGGGTTCAACAGCCCATCGTCAAAGGTGTAGGTCTCAACGCCTTAATGAGCAGCCCAAGATCAGTTCGTGCGCCCGTATACGTTTGGGCCCGGGCTAAGGCTCGTGATGGGCCATTCTTTTGATGAAGATCTGAATGCAGTTCTCCTCCCGTTGTGCTTTAATCCAGTGATAAAATAACTAGGACGCTTTATTTTAGAGACAAAGTAAATATAAAATCATAGTCGCTTTAGGATATCCTTAAATAAAAATGATACGAGCCTCGCCTAATAAAATGCATAATGCGGGGCCCTCAATAAATGGTTGAATTAAAATACTTAGATTTCGGGAAGGGTCGTTTAGCAAATTTTCACGGCCATCCCCAAAGATAATAATGCGTTAGTCTCTTTAGGTGCGTGTTAACGATCTTACTTTCTTAAACTCGGGTGCACATTTATGTGACCCAGATTCAAATCTCAACGGAATCGAAATATGTCAATAAGCACGGGTACATTGATGTGACGTGGTTCGAGATGCGTTTTCACGACGTTGAAATTCTCGTTCAAAATAATAATAAAAGCGGTTCAAAGTTAACAGCACATAGGTGCAACATGTATTAAAATCAGATAAATAAGCCGAATATGACAGTTGAGCAACCGTGCTAGAACCACGGAACTCGGGAATGCCTGACACCTTCTCCCGGGTTAACAGAGTTCCTTATCCATCTTTCCGGTTCGCAGACTGTAATACAGAGTCAATCTTTTCCTCGATTCGGTATTAAAACTGGTGACTTGGGACACCATAAATCTCCCAAGTGGCGACTCTGAATGTCTTAATAAATGAATTCCGTCTCGATTGTCCTTTAATTGGAAAAACTCCCTTTATACATCCTTCACGGGGTGCAGCAGGTAAAAAGGAGGTGTGACAGTATTCACAAATCTCGGTGAATTATAGATAATATGATAGAATTACATGTCATTGGATATGTTTTACCCCTACTTTGGTGTGTTTTTAGGTGTTTTGAATGTTGATAGAAGACCAATTAAGCTTAATTGTTGAAGTTTGTTAAGAAGGAAGCCAATAATGATGTTGAGGTGATTTGAGCATTAATGAAGCTAAAAGGCAATTTCTAAAGACAAAAAAATCGTACCCTCTGGAAAACTCAACTAGACCCTGTGCAAAGCACAACTATAGCACAAGGGCAAATTTGCTTGCGTTTTATCTTGAGGGAAAACTTAGTCAAATGGCTTAGGGACATGATTTAAAAGCTTTCAACCCTCATTTTATCCACACACTTCACATGAGAAGGCAAGAAACACCATTGTGGAAGCAAAGTTGAGCCCGAAAGATCCTTAAGTTCATTCATGAAGACGAAGCGAAGAGTTTCTCTCTACTTTTCTATCTTTATTTCTATGATTATCGGGTTGACAATGGTTTATGTATTTTTGAGTATATTTATGAGTATCTAAACCCATCATCTAAGGTTGATGGAACCAATTGTTAGATGAAGCCTTGATTGTGTTTTGATATAATTGAGCCGTTATTACTCTTTTATTGTTCAATTGTATGTTTCTTGTGATTAATTGAAGGGCCCTTGATTAATCATGTCTAGTTATCTTGTGTTGCGTAAGAAAGAACATTTGATTAGATTGTTGTTGAACAACGCCACTTTTGAGTAAGTTAAAAGATTGTTTACTTGAATTTAAAAGCAGTATTAGAGATAATGAAGCTTTGTTGTGATATTTATTAGTTGTAAAAATTGTGAACTAGAGTAATTCGAGAGAATACTTCTAGTAAATTATCGTGATCCAGAGATAATTACGGTAACCAAGGACTCATCATATATAGGGAGTATTACGACGAGATTATAGTTAGTGTTTCTGGAATTAATCTGGCAATTGGGAAAATCGTAAACCCTAGATCCTTTTATCCTTGAATTTAACTCCATTCTTTGATAGTTTTATTATCATTTTTCCTTAGTCAAGTAATTTTTATTAATTCATAAATCAATTCTTAAATTTTGGAAGTTGTTTGAGCTTATCATTAGCTATACTAAAATGTTGTAACAAATAGGTTAGTTCCTTGTGGGATTCGACTCTAGGCTCTTGAACCAGATTATTTATGCAGCGACCGCTTTGTGCTTTTTATAAGGCATAGTTGGGCGTGATCAAGTTTTGGTGTCGTTGCCGGGGAACTAACGGTGTTATTTATTACAGCTTGGAAGAATTGCAAGGATTTTTAGTTTAGATCAATTTTCTGTAGTGTTAAAAATATTTCCATTGAAATTCTCACGTTTGAACTTTTTTGTGACTTAGGTGCATACCTAGAGCTCTTTGAGAACATGTGAACTTTTTGAAGGACTCTCAGATCCCGAGAAAGCATTAAGGGCATTGAATTGGGCTAACAATAAGGGTAAACGGCTAAAACAAAATGACCAACTTGAAATTGAAATGGATGACGCCAAGAACATCAACAGGAATATAGGAATGATCGAGTTGACCCAAACATCATAGTGGTAGAACCTCTTGTGTAGGAAGCTGCTCTTTATGATTGGGTGCAACCAACTATTGATAAACTGGGCACCACAATTGCAGTCCTTCAGATACAAGCGGAGACATTTCAGATTTCCAACAACATGTTGCACTTGCTGCAGAATAAGGGGTTGTTCTCCAGGTCATACGTTGAAGATCCACAACAACATCTGAAGAACTTTCTATCAATTTGTATCACTCAAATATAGCCGAATATTACTCCTGAAGTAATCAAATTATTACTGTTCCCATTCTTAGTGATTGGGGGGCTCAAACTTGGCTGAATTCGCTCCCACCCCAAAAATGGTTTTCAAAAAATGTACTAGTCAAGCAGTTCTTAAATAGTTTCTATCCATCCAACAAAACTGCGACGCAAATTAATGAGATATTGCAATTCAGACAGAAAGTGATTGAGTCGTTGCAAGAAAACTGGGAGAGGTTTAAGGGTATGCTGGTAAAGTGTCCACACCATGGCATCCCGGATCAGATGCTATGACAGAGATTCTATATAGGTTTGGCTGACAGTCTGAATGTATTTGTAGATGCTTCAGTCGGGGGTGCATTCTTGAGAAAAACATTCACAGAGTGTAAGATTCTTCTTGACAAGATGTATCAAAATTCAGACTGGATGATGAGAGATACAACACTCACTCGAATGGTGATTTAGTTGCTCTTGACCCAATCAATACAAATGCAGAAAACATAGCCACTCTAATGATCCAGATGAGTTTTCTGACAAAGAAGATTGACGAGATAGGAATGAAACATGTGCACACTGTTTATATAACAAGTGGATGCCTATGCACTCCCTGCATAAATCAGTCATATGTTTGCTCGTGGAGTGGAGAGAATGATAACTAGGGCTTCTAAGAAGACATAAGTTACGTCAATAATTTTGGAGGCCAGAGGCAAGGTGGACAGCAATGGGGACCTCAAAATTAGTAGTACAGACCAACCCAGCAACAACGCAATACCAATCCAGGGGACGCACAACCACAAGGCCAAGTCGTGCCTTATCAAAGGCAGCAGGGCCATAATCAACAACACCAACAACAATTGGCTTACCAACCACTTCAGCAACAACATGACAGTAATATGATAGAAATCAGGGGCATGCTGCAACAATTAATTGGGACAAATGGAAAGATGCAAGACTAGTTAGTTGCACATGATTCGGCTATTAAAGGCATTGAAACTCAATTTGGATAGATATTAATGGCCTTGAACAATCTCCCACAAAGAATGTTGCCAGCAAACATAAACATCAGTACAAAGGAGAAACCCAAATTAGTTAATGGGAGTGAGTCTCAGGAATGGAAGGGATTTAGACAGAGAGCAAGAAGTTGCTCAATCTAGGAGAGACACAATGTCAATTACTCTAGTGATATTAGAGACCGATGAGTCAACAAAGCTCATAGAGGTTGTAATTGTACAACCACAATTTGACAAGTTCAAGGAGAAGGAAATTGAATAACTCCCAGAACAGGTGGTGAAGAAGGCTCCTAATAAAGAAAAGACACCAAGCAGTGGGCAGAAGCTAATTCCTGTACCATTCCCTCAGAGGTTGGCCAAGCAAAAAAAATATGATCAATACAAGAAATTCATGGAAATGCTCAGACAAATTCCATTGAATATTCCACTGATGGATGCTTTGAGGGAAATGTCAGATTATGCAAAAATAATGAAGGATCTGATGTGTCAAAAATTTGACTTTCAGGACTTGTCTACTGTAACTCTGACTCAGACTTGCAACGCAGTAGTGACAAGACATATGGCTCAAAAATTGTCTAATCCTGATAGCTTCACTATCTCATACACAATTGGAAGTTATGCTTTTGGTAAACATTGTATGATGGGAGCTAGTATGAACTTGATGCCTTTGGAAATCTACACAAAACTAGGAATTAGCAGAGCTAGACCGACCTCAATATTGCTGTAACTAGCTGATCGCACAGTCAAAAGACTGATTGGAATTCTGAATAATGTGCTTGTCCAAATAGGGAAATTTGTATTTCCTACTGACTTTGTTATTCTTGACTGTCAAGTGGATGAAGAAATACCAATAGTTTTGGGAGGCTGTTCTTAGACATTGGGAGAACATTGATTGATTGTAAGACTTGTGAGTTAAAAATGAGGTTGAATAATGAAGAAATAATATTCAATGTTCAACAATCTATGAGGATACCCAACGAATTTGCAAATTGCTCGCTAGTGGAGGCTGTGGATGTAATACTACAAGAGGAGGATGAGATTCTTAATGTCAGGGATCCGTTAGAAGCCTGCTTGATGAATTTGGAAATATGGATGGTGAAGAGTTCGAAGAGTGGGTCATGGCTCTCGAAGGTCAAGGGTTCTGGAAAAGGGAACCCCAGTTCGAGCCCCTACACTTACAAGAAAGAACAACACCACCTACGAAACCATCGATAGATGAGCTACCACAGTTAGACCTGAAACCGCTTCCGGCTCACTGGAGGTATGCTTTCTTAGTGGTTAATTCTACTTTACGTGCTATTTTATCATCTGATTTGTTAGTTGTGCATGTAGATCAACTCCTACATGTGTTACAGGAATATAAGACTATTATTGGTTGGACCATGGCAGACATAAAGGGTATCAACCTAGCTTTTTGAAAGTACAAGATTATCTTGGAAGAAGGGCACAAACCTTCCAGAGAACATCAAAGAAGGCTGAACCCGAACATGAAAGAGGTGGTGAAGAAAGAAGTGATAAAGTGGTTAGATGCGGGTATCATCTTCCCCATCTATGATAGTAATTGGGTCAGCCTTGTTCAGTGTGTGACGAAGAAGGGAGGAATAACGATCATCAAAAATGAGAATATAAGTTGATCTTGACTCGTACAGTCTGGCAAATTTGCATGGATTATCAGAAACTGAACACAGTAACCCAAAAAGACCATTCCCCTTGCCATTCATTGACCAAATGTTGGATAGGTTGGCTGGGCGGTCTCACTTCTACTTCTTAGATGGATATTTGGGGTACAATCAAATCATAATATCCCCTGAGGAATAGAGAGAAAATGTCATTTACTTGTTCGTATGGCATCTTTGCCTTTCGGGGAATGCAGTTTGACCTATGCAATGCATCAACCACCTTTTAGAGGTGTATGTTAGCCATTATCACTGATATATTTGAAGATATTATGGAAGTCTTTATGGATAATTTCTCAGTGGTGGAAAATTCATTTGAAGACTGTCTTCAAAATTTGAGAATAGTGTTGAAAATGTGTGTGGTGACAAATTTAGTGCTGAACTCGGAAAAGAGCCATTTTATGGTGCAAGAAGGATAGTGTTAGCGCATCGAGTGTCCAGTAAAGGAATTGAGTTCGACCATGCTAAGGTTGACGTGATTGAGAAGTTGCCACTGCCCACTTCGATCAAGGCAGTGAGAAGTTTTCTTGGGCACGCCAGGTTCTACAGGAGGTTCATAAAAGATTTCTCTAAATTTGCTAACACTTTATGTAAACTCCTTGAAAGGTATCATCCTTTTGTGTTCTCTAATGATTGCACGTTGTCATAAGAGGAGCTAAAGAAGAGACTAGTGATTGCACCCATTATTGTTGCACCTAACTGGGAGCAACCATTTGAGCTCATATGCGACGAGAGTGAGTATGCTATAGAAGCAGTCCTAGGGCAGCGAAAGGACAAGCGAATGAACCCAATTTACTATGCAAGCAGAATGCTAACCGGTGCATAACTAAATTATACCATGACTGAGAAAGAGATATTGGCTCTGGTGTTTGCATTCGACAAATTTAGGTCGTATTTGATTGGTTCAAAAGTTATTGTTTATACTAATCATGTAGAAATTAGGTACTTGATAGCAAAGAAGGAGTCAAAAACACGCTTGATCTGCTAGGTTCTTTTGCTACAAGAATTCGATCTGGAGATCCGTACTAGAAAGGATAGATAATCAAAAGGCAGACCGCATTTCAAGGTTGGAGGGAGCGGAAAAGAAAGTAGAGGTTGAAGACATGTTAGAGACATTCCCAAATGAACAATTACTAGTAGTGACAATGGAGGGAACACCTTGGTATGATGATATTGCTAACGATTTGGCAAGCGGTATTGTATCTTATGAACTCTCTTTGATCTAAAGGAAAAAAATCTTTCGTGATTGTTGGTATTATTATTGGGATGACCCTTTACTCTTTAAAATCTGTGTGGATAACATTATCCGGAGGTTTATCCCCAAGAAAGAACAATCTTCTATTTTGCAGGCTTGTCACGCTTCACCATATGGTGGACACTTTGGAGGAATTAGGACAGCTGTGAAAATGTTGGAGTCGGGTTTGTATTGGCCGACTCTATTCAAGAATGCACATGCCTGGATGTAAAGTTGTGATTAGTACCAAATAACCGGCAACATATCTCGCCGTCATGAAATGCCGGTGACTACAACTCAAGAGGTGGAAGTGTTTGGCGTATGGGGAATTGACTTTATGGGGCCATTTGTCTGCTCGTATAGTAACAAGTACATATTGGTAGAAGTTAACTATGTATCGAAATGGGTTTAAGCTGCGACTCTTCCTACAAATGACACAAAAGGAGTAATAGGATTTTTAAAGAAAAATATTTTCAAACGATTTATCACTCTGAGAGCTATAATCAGTGATGGCGGAACTCATTTTTGCAATAAAGATTTTGCAAGGCTACTAGAAAAGTATGTAGTTCGCCATAAGGTTGCCACGACTTACCACCCACAAACGAGCGGGCAAGTGGAAATGTCTAATAGGGAAATCAAAAGTATCCTGACCAAGACAGTGTATGCAACTCAGACTAATTGGGCAAGGAAGTTGGATGATGCATTATGGGCTTACTGCACAACATTTAAAACTCCAATCAGTATGTCTCCGTACAAGTTGGTATTTGGGAAAGCCTGCCATCTTCCGGTGGAGCATGAGCATAAAGCCTTATGGGTATTGCGGCAGTTGAATTTGGATATGCAAACCACATGCACCAATGGAGTTACAGAATTGCATGAACTCGAGGATTTCAGTTTCCAAGCACTCAAAAGTACAAGATTGCATAAAGAAAGGATGAAGATAATGCACCATAAGCACATTCTAGATAGGAACTTCAAACTCGGAGATGTGGTGTTTTTATACAACTCGAGATTGAAATTATTCCCGGATAAGCTGAAATCTAGATGGTCGGGACCATTTAGAGTTGTGCAAGTGTTCCTAAGTGGAGTTGTAGAAATTGAGTCCGAAGGTGGACCTAACAGGTTTAAAGTGAATGGGAAAAGGTTGAAACACTAACTTAGAATAGTTGAAGAAAAAGGAGAGAAAGATGTGATGTACTTGAAAGAGCCCCAATATGTGAGCGAAACAGAATCCTGAAAACTTGCATCATGCCACGATGTTAAATAAGGCGCTGCGTGGGAGTCAACCCACGACTTTAAGTCATTATTAGTATTTTTTAGGGTAAATTAATTTTAGTTTGTTAGTTCTATTTGTCTGGTAGGATTAATACACAGATGTGGAGTTCGTAGAGCAAATAAGGTCACTCCAAAGGGATTAGCTTGAAAGTTTCACAAATTGTTATAATTAAAATAATAAAAAAAATAAAAAAAGGGTCTTCGTAACAGTGTGCTAAGAGTGTATAGGCAGGGATAGCACAACAAGGCAGAATTTTTTCGTCCTTAGCAGTGTACTAAGAAAGTATAGCACAGGGATAGTACAATAAGGCAAAAAAAAATTTCCCTAACAGTGTGCTAACGGATTATAGCACTAGGATAGCACAGCAGGCTAGAATATTTTCCCACTTAACAGTGTGCGAAGAGAGTATAGCACAAGGATAGCGCAATAAGGAAAAAATTTTCCCCCTAACAGTGCTCTAACAGATTATAGCATTGGCATAATACAACAGGTGATGCAGATGTGGAGGACGTCGGTGACTCTGATGCTGGCGACTCCGACTACGATACTTAGAGGGAGTATTTCTTCACCCTGTGTTCTTTATTTTGCTGCACTGGGGACATTGCAGAATCTTAAGTGTAGGGTGGGGGAATATCTTATCTTTAGTGTAGTTTAATTTATTTATTTTAGCATAGTAATCTTATTGTGTTTTCTTGGACTTAATTCTTTCGCAGTGAGTTTTTCTTTTGAACCGAGCATTTTTCTTTCTTTCCTTATATTTGTAATATATATATATATATATATATATATATATATATATATATAGAGAGAGAGAGAGAGAGAGTGAGAGAGAGATAGAGATAGAGAACTTGAAGCAAAGAGAATTCAATCCTTGAAAGGCTTTATTTTTTGAGAGTCACCTAAGTTGTTCTTAAACCTCCTTTTTGAGCTCAGGTTTGTATATTGACAGTGAAATGAAATGACTTGTAAATCCCATGTATATTCTGTGGGAAGTTTTTGTTTTGCATTTCCATGTATGCATATCAGTCTAGAACTTACGCTGCATGTTGTTTCAGGAAAAATCTTAGGAAGTTTTGATCCTTAGAGTGATAGTAGGCCTTCTTTGATAAAAACCACTTGTGCCTAAATTAGCCTACCAAATGAATGAATATCCCTAACATCCTAATTTTCTCCTATTAACCTTCTCTTTGGCAACCCATGTTACAAGCCATGTCCATTTTGCTTTAATATCTCTTGTTAACCTATCTTCCCCTAACTACTTTAGGTTGTGTGATTGGCAGAAGTCGTGGTTATGAAAAAATATTATGTACTTGAAAACTCAAAGTTGCACCAAAGAATGAAAGTTAAGTCCCTTGATACTCCCTTTTTGAAGATCATTATTTTAAAAACAAAAAGAAAAAAATGATGTAGTTGGGAAAAGTAAGAGGGAGATAAAAGAAAACAATAAGTTGGGGCTTCAATGCTTGAGTTGCGGAAAAAAAGAAGAATAAGTGGAAAGTGTCTACAAAGAAAAGAGTGGGAAACGTAGAACTTAGTGATGCTTAAAGTGTTAAGGGGATAATTTTAAACATCGTGTGAATATGTGCAACTTGTTTGATCTTGGGTTGAAGGGGAGCATATATACACGGTGGAATGAAAGAGCTGAGGGGGATTGTATTTTTAAACGTTTGGATAGATGCTTGGCTAATATGGAATTTCAGAATTTGTGGCCTGGATTGGAGGTTGAACATTTTGCAAAAGACAGGATCGGATCACAGACCCTTGCTAATCACTTTGAAGTCAGAAATTATTCTTATTAAGAAGCCATTTAAGTTCTTGAATTTCTGGATAAAAAATGACTCCTTTTACGGCAGTAATTGAAGAGAGTTGGATGGCTGATTTTCATGCTAATCCATTCACCTTATTTAACTATAAGTTGAAGAGGCTGAAAAAGGCCTTATCTACATGGAGCAAGGCTACATATGAGGATATATTTCAGAAGGTTATCAGCCTTGAAGAGGTGGTTAAAGTTCTTGAATCTCAATTTATATTGAGACCTATGCTGGAAAACAGAGAGAGGCTGGATTGTGTATAAGCAGATCTTTACAAATTCATGGCACTGGAGGAAGAATTTTGCAAGTAGAAATTAGGAATGCAATGGTTTCAAGAAGGAGATTGAAATACAAATTTTTTCCATGCACAAGTCCGAGGAAGAGGAAACAATTACAACGGAAGAGAATTATGTCCAGTAGTGGGCAGTGGCTTGAGGAGAATGAGGAGATTGCGGAGGAGGCAATAAGATTTATTGTTGGCCAATTCCACGAGGATTCAGTCCTAATGCTTTTGGCATCATTGATTGTATACCATGCATGTTGAACAATGAGCAGAATTATGATCTTCTAAAGCAACCAACGTATCAAGAAGTCAAGAAAGCAATTTTTGGGTTAAATGGTGATAGTGTTGGAGGCCCCAATGGTTTTATATATATTGGGATATCATAAAAGAAGATGTCGTAAATATGGTGAAGTCTTTCTTTAATGGGCAGGAGCTTCCGAGATTTGTGACTCATACATATTTGGTATTACTCCCCAATAACAAAGAGGTGACTACTTTTTCGTATATGAGGCCAATTAGTCTTAGTAATTTCATCAATAAGGTGTTCTCGAGGGTGATACATGAGATGTTAGATGGCTATCTTTCAAATCTTATTTCTGATGAACAAGCAGGATTTGTGCAGGGTAGAAGTATTATGGAGAATGTGTTACTAACTCAAGAGATAATCTCTGACATAAGATTAAGAACTAAGGCAGGCCTTAATATCGTAATTAAATTAGATATGATGAAGGCATATGATCGATTGTCTTAGTTGTTCTTGACCAAAGTCTTGAGGAAAATGGGGTTTGATGAAAGATTCATTGGCTTAGTATTTGGGATTATTTCCCACAATTGGTACTTAGTTCTCATCAATGGGCAGGATCATGGATTCTTTAAATCTACGATGGGAGTAAAGCAAGGGGGTCCTTTGTTACCTACTTTATTCATTCTAGCAGCTAAGGCATTATCTAGATGTTTAAATTCACTTTATTTGAATTTATACTTCTGTGGGTTTGGTTTACCTAAGAGGAGCCCTAAGGCTAATCACCTAGCATATGCAAATGATTCGATCATATTTTCATCATCCGATGCTACCTCATTATGCTTGATTATGGAAATGTTATATTCATATGAGGCAGCAAGTGGTCAGAAGATTAATAAAGCAAAATCAGCAATTTATATGCATCATTCTACTAATGAGGAGTTGATTAGAAAAGTAGAGAGGCTTACGGGGTTTGGAAGGCAAGATTTTCTATTCATATATCTTGGATGCCCTATTTTTTACACTAGAAGAAAGATGAAATATTACCAAGGACTTATCACTAAAGTCCTTGATAAATTACAATGATGGAAAGTGAAAATGTTATCTATGGAGGAAGAGCAGTACTAATTTCACATGTATTACAAAGCATGCCTATCCATCTATTGTCAGCCGTGAATCCCCCTAATTTTGTGATTAACAAGCTTCACAAGTTGTTTGCAAGATTTTATTTGGAGTAATTCAATAGATGGGAGAGAAAGACATTGGTCCTCATGGGAAAACTTGTGCTTGCCTTGCGAGGAAGGAGGTGTAAGATTTCGATCATTACATGATATGTCTAAGGCTTTGTTTTGTAAAGTATGGTGGAGTTTTTAGAACTAAGCCTTCTCTATGGAACTCCTTTATGAGCAAAAAATAGTGCAAAAAGCTAAATGCAGTGGTAGTGCCTTGAAAACATGGTTCATACCTTTGGAGAAAGATGCTTGAGTGTAGGGATATTGTGGAGCAAGAAATAGTATGGAAACTCAAACTGGGATAGTCTCTATTTTCGTTTGATAATTGGACAGGATTGGGATCGTTATATTTTGTTACTCCTCCTGATTTCTTTTGTGATGAAACATTCCATAATATGTCAGATGTTGTGAAGGATGGAGATTAAGATGCAGAAATTTTGTACCAACTGTTGCATGAAGCGTTACCTACACATATTTTGGAAAATATTGCCTCTCTAGGTGAGGACAATATACCGGATAAACCAGTGTGGATATTAGAAACAAAAGGAAAATTTACGGTTAAATCATCTTGGGATTTTCTTAGAAGAAGGAAAGATTCTGCTATCACCTATAAGAACATGTGGGTGAAGGGTCTATCTTTTAAAATTTCTTTATTCATGTGGAAATTATAGAAGAAGAAGATGCCTCTAGATGACACTATAAGAAGGATTGGTTATTCCATGCCATCAAGATGTTGATGTTGCTTGAATCCAAGAGAGGAATCCATAGCACATGTATTTTTCAATTCATATACTGCTAGAAATATTTGGGGCTATTTCTTCTCTCATTCAGGTTTATCTTTGCAAGGATTGAACATACAACAAGCCATAGTGAAATGTTGGATAGTAGACGTGATTCCAAGATTAAAATCTATATTGCAGTCCTTAACTTACATCATTACATGGGAGTTATGGGAAAGAAGGAATAGTAATAAACATGGAGATGCAGTATTGATCAATAAGCTGGAATATCAAATTAACACCACCATCCAGTCGTTGATTAAGATAAGGAAGCCGAATCTGAAACAGGTGCCTCATAGATGGCCAGATATTTTAGTTATGATGGAAAGATATATGCCTAAGTTGAAGGTTAGTAAGGTCACATGGGAGCTTCCAGGAGAGGGAAGGATCAAAATTAATACGAATGGAGCTTCAAGGGGTAATCCTGGAAGGAGTTCAATGGGTGTCCGTATGAGGTATGGGGTTGGTGATATTGTATATGGTTCGGGAAGGAAATAGAGGAGACAAAAAACACAAAAGAAGAAGCTTTAGCTATATTGGAGGCTCTAAGATATTGTGTGCAAAATAACATTGATAACATTTGGTTGGAAACTGATTCGATGTTGATGAAGAATGTTATTAATAGGATATGGAAATCACCTTGGATAGTTGTAGATGAAATTGCAGAGATGAAGAAGATATTGGAGCAATGTACTGAAAAGGTCACACATATTTATCGAGACGGGAATAAGCTTGCTGACCATTTGGTGCATTATGCACTTGATATGGGCAATTTTGAATGTCATGATTTTCAACACTTGGACACATAAGGGAGGACATTATTGAATGTAGAAAAATTGTTATGTCCAAATCTGAGAATCGGGGTAGCAAGAAACTAAAAGAGAAGGAAGAAAGTAGTTCAAAAGAGATGGAAAAAGGCCTGGGAAAAAATATAGATCACCAATTTTGAATCCAGATGCAGGAGAAGGTGGTGTCTGGTTTTTTCACTGATGATGTGTTGTTTTTCGCAGGAATTTATACTATAAATGTGCTATATCCTGTGAGTAACTATCAGTTGGTGGTATTAGCACATTGTGCTCATTCTACTGGTAGGAAATCAAGGATAAGCACAAGTATAGGAACAAGGAAGTATACGAGGTTATTAGGTGTTTTTCTAGATGCAAATTGGAGGATGCTTTTTGTATTTGAACATACCTACTTCCTTCTGCATTCAGTGGTCAAAGAACAACTAAGACAATGGATTTGGGTAGATCAAGATATTGGCACATGCATCTGGAAGCATCCTTCTATGCATATGATCGAAGTTCTACTGGTAAGGCTAGGCAATGGCATTGGGACAGAGGAACATAGATTATACATGAGGTTTAGGAACAGTAGCAGCAGGGATGAGCGTGACCCATGTAATGGGATATTTTCAACCAAGCAAAACAAGCAAAATAAGGAAATAATGCCCAAAATGTTTAAGCAAAATGGGCAATATGGTTTGGGTGTTTCAAAAAGAGGGAGGGAGATGTCAAAGGATACAGGGAGTCAGGCAAAGAGTGGTGTTCAACAACAGGTTAGGAATATAGAGGAAGCTAAAATTTGGCGTCGAAAGGAGAATACCACACAACTAGAAAATTCAAAGGGGAGCATGTTAAATGAAGGGATATGGTATAACAATTCACAAATCTGATACTTTGGGGATGTATGGTTGAGAGAGAATGGAATCAAAGTGAGGAAAAATGAGGCAGGGTGCTGTTGAACTACTTCAAAACATCATGTACAAATTCTAAGGGAAGAATACATGGTGATCTTTTTTCTACTAACTTCGTTTTTTTTATGTGCAAGAAATGATATTGTACTCATGCCATGTCACTTATTACGACTTCAATGGGTGGTATTAGCACTATGTGCTCACTCCCTTGAAGAAGAAAAGGTGACATGCACAAGCATGAGAATGAAATTATGGAATTGCTTAAGCTTAAATATAAAGATGCTCTAGTTTGGGCACGTTCAAGGAAAAAGCGAATGGCATTTTGGAAGGAAATATCAATACTACAGCTTTATGAGTATGTGAACTTCCAAAATATGTTAAGGTTTCATGCACAAAGGCTACAACAAGAATCAGATGGAGGCTACAGGAAATGGAAGAAAAAAGCAGCAGAAATATGCATGCATGGACTCATGGGCAGCACCTTTTTGCTGTACAATTCTGGACACGAGGACTGCAATCTGGGCTAAAGATGCAGTGCAATATGATGCTATTTTACCTCAGGAAGAATTGCATCCACAAAATACAACGGGAACAGGAAAAGAAATATGCAAAAAGGATAGTAGAAGTATAGGCATCACACAATACTTGCCAGTATAAATACTCTCTACAGGTATATTTAATGAAAGCATGCACTAATGGGAGGAAATTCTAGACAACTAGACAAAGCAAATGACAATACAAGTTTAGCAAATATAGCCTCATTGTGCTATAGGCTTGATAGTAGCTATCACTATGCAAAGAGGCTATTTGTGCAAACATGGGGCAACATTACATATTGGACTTCAAAGGCTAGTTTTTAAAGTTGTATTACTATTAGATTTCATTATGTACTATCACTGGGAGTACCTCACTCACCTTTGATAATAGGGTCTATGTATTTATCAAAGTTTATTTCTTGCATTTTGTAAGACCACCAAACTTTTTTTGTTTTGATTTTTAGATATATATAAAAACTATCCCTAGGTATACTGCCTAGTGGATTTGCCAAAAAAGAGTCCCTATATAAAAAAGTGTCCATACCTTACCCCAAACCAACATTGCAAGCTTTGAAAATTCCTACTTGACTGTGGATTGAGACTCATACATTAGTGGATAATGACAGAAAGGGCAAGCTTATGGTACTATATGTGTTGCATATGAAATTCCTTGATAAGTGTGAGTGTTTTGTTTTATATGCCCAAGAGCTTGTGATTTGTTACTACATATGTGTATTTTGGGGGCATTTCTTTATTTGTGAGGTACAATAGGATTTGTGAGGAGCAAAAGAAAGGTGTTCACTCTTGTGGTTGATATCTATGAATAATTGCTTGACAAGGTGTTTGAATGAGCTTGATTGCTTCTGTGTGATTTGTTTGTGATATCATTTGTTTGCTCGAGGACAAGCAAAAGTCTAAATGTGGGATGGTGATAATATGCTAAAAATACATGTAACTGGATATGTTTTACCCCTACTTTGGTGTTTTTAGGTGTTTTGAATGTTGAAAGAAGACTAATTAAGCTTAATTGTTAAAGTTTGTCATGTAGGAAGCCAAGAATGAAGATTTGAGGTGATTTGAGCATTAATAAAGCTAAAAGAAAATTTCTGAATAAAAAGAAAATCACACACAGGCAGTGATGTAACTTCAAAAAGCACAGGAAAATCTGGAAAAACTCAACTAGATCCTGTGCGAAGCACAACTATAACACAAGGGCAAATTTTCCGGCGTTTTATCTTGAAGGGCAACTTTGTCTATTGGATTAGGGACGTGACATAAAATCTTTCAACCCTTATTTAAGCCACTCGCTTGACCTGAGAAGGTAAGAAACACCATTGCGGAAGAAAAGTTGAAAGATCCTCAAGTTTATTCAGTAAGATGGATCGAAGAGTTTCTCTCTACTTTTCTATCTTTGTTTCTATGACTATCGGGTTGACAATGGTTTATTTATTTTTGAGTAGTGTTACGAGTAGCTAAACCTATCATCTAGAGTTGATGGAACTAATTTTTGGTTGAAGTCTTGAGTTTGTTTTGATATAATTGAGCCGTTATTACTCATTAATTGTTCAACTATATGTTTCTTGTGAGTAATTGAAGGGCTCTTGATTAATGGTGTCCAGTTATGTTGTGTTTCTTGAGAAAGAACATTTGATTAGATTGTTGTTGAGAAATGCCACTTTCGAGTAAGTTAAGAGATTGATTACTTGAATTTAAAAGCAGGATTAGAGATAACGAAGCTTTGGTATGATATTTATGAGTTGTAAAAAATTGTCAACTGGAGTAATTCGAGAGAATACTTCTAGTAAATTACCGTAATTGATCGAGAGATAATTTTGGTAACCAAGGACTCATCATCTTTAGAGAGTGTTACAGCGAGATTATCTAACGTGTCAGCAATTAATCCGACAATTGGGGAAATCGTAAACCCTAGATCCTTTTATCCTTGAATTTAACTCCATTCTTGCTAATTGATAGTTTTACTATCATTTTTCCTTAGTCAAGTAATTTATGTTAATTCATAAATTAATTCTTAAATTTCGCAAGTTGTCTGAGCTTATCATTAGCGATATTAAAAAGTTGTAATAAATAGGTTACCCTGTAGGATTCACTCCGGACTCTTGAACTGGATTATTTTTGCAGCAACCGCCTAGTCCTTTTTGTAAGGCATAGTTGGGCGTGATAAAATATCAATACAAGAATAGCTGAAGGACTCCCATAAGTGGACAAAACATAGTAAAGTGCACAAATACAGTAAAGATGTAACGACCCGGCTGGTCGTTTTTGGAATTTACGCCCTGATCCCCCATTAACTGCTTTCCCTAAGTTCATTTCTTCTATTTTAGTTTGCCGGGATGTTCGGTATTATGATTCGGAGTGTTTTGGGAACTTAGTCCCTAAATGAGAGCTTAAGAGTTGAGAAAAGGTCCGTATTCGGAACAATGTGAAGACGACCTCAGAATGGGAATCTGATGGTTCCGTTAGCTCCGTTAGTTGATTTTGGGGTTGGGAGCGTGTTCGGAATATTATTTGGAGGTCCGTAGCTCATTTAGGCTTGAAATGCCGAAGTTTGAATTTTTGGAGTTTCCTGTCCGATAGTGAGTTTTTGATTCGGGGGTTGGATTTGGACTTCGGAAGTTGTTGTAGCTCCGTCATGTCATTTCGGATGTGCGTGCAAAATTTCAGGTCATTCGGGCGAGGTTTGGTTAGTTTTTTTATCGAAAGCGTATTTTGATAGAATTTGAAGTTCTTAGGCTTGAATCCTTGATTTAATCGGGTTTCCGGTGTTGTTTGAGGTGTTTTGAGGATTGGTACAAGTTTGAATAAGGTATTAGGTGGTATTGGTGCTTTTGGTTGGGGTCCCGAGGATCCCGGGATGATTTCGGATGCTCAACGGGCAAAGTTTGGAGTTAGAAGGAAAAAGTTGCAGCAGGCTTCTAATATTTTCGCTTCTGCGGTCCTGGAGCCGCAAAAGCGGAGCCGAATAAGCGGTTTCCTCACCGCAGACGTCGAGCCGCATAAGCGGCCATTTCTTCGCATAAGCAAAATTGCCTATCCCAGATGCGGTTTTTAGTCCGCAAAAGCAGTCCCTGCCTTCTTAAGTTGAACCGGAAAAGCGGTTTTTCCCACCAAAAAAGCGGGACCGCAGAAGAGGTCCCTGGGCCGCAAAAGCGGAAATCGCTGGTCTGAAAAAAAGAAAATTCGAGGGTTTATTTCAAAGTTAGAAAAATCAATTGAGGGCTCGGGAGAAGGCCATTTTGAGTGGATTTTGAAGAGAAGATCATTGGGTAATGTTGCTTTGATCCCTTCTAGCTATATTCCATTATTTCCTAGCTAAATCAACCATTAGAATTCAAATTCTAGGTCTAAAAATTGAGGAAAATAGGTGAAACTTCTTAGGCATAATTTTGTGATTTTGAGTGGGCATTTGACCTCCGATTTGGGAGATTTTTATATGGTTAGACTCATGAGAGTACGAGGGTTCTGAAAATGTAAAAATTATCCAATTCCGAGACGTTGGTTTGAGGAGCATTTTGGTCATTTTACCTTTTTTCGCGCCCTAGCTTTAATTTCAGTAGTGGAATCAGTTGTTTACAATATTATTTACGATTTGTAATTGAATTGAATAGATTTGGGCCATTTGGAGTGGGATACTCGTGGCAAGGGCATCGTTCCCTAGTTGATTTTGTACCGGTTCGAGGTAAGTGACTTGCCTAACTTTGTGTGGGGGACTTCGTCCCTTAGGATGTGATAATTGATAATTGAATGCCTTGTACGTGAGGTGACGAGCACGTACTTGAGCTAATTGTTGAAACCCAGATTTTTACTTAAATACTTGATTTGGATTTTTCTTTCATATTTCTTTACTTTACTTGCTATTATAGCCTATGCTAGCATAGAAGAGCATGTTTAATGGATCCAAGTTGCCTATTTATTTAAATTGTCTTAACTGTGATTACGTGGAGCATGTTAGGCCAGTATTATCTGTTGCCTTGTATTGTTGCACTTTAATTTCTGAATTTTCTCTGATGTTGGTTGCACATTTAAATTGGGACTACGGATGCAGGATTCCGGGAGTTCCCCCTTGTTTGTTTACTTTAGGACTACGAGTTTGATTCTCGGGAGATCCCCCTTCATTTTACTTTGGGACTACAAGTTTGATTTCCCGGAGATACCCCTGCATTTTATTTTGGGACTACGGGTCGGTATCCCGGGAGATTCCCCTGCATTTTATTTTGGGACTACGGGACGGTATCCCGGGAGATTCCCCTGCACTTTTATTTTGGGACTACGGGACGGTATCCCGGGAGATCCCCCTTCACACTGATGATTGGACTACGGGACGGTATCCCGGGAGATCCTTTGATATTGATACGAGATTTGAACTATGGGACGGTATCCCGGGAGTTCCATTAGACAGTTGATAAAAGGGCTACAGGACGGTATCCTGGGAGACCCTCGTCGGTATTCTTGTAATTTAGTTGTATTTACTCTGTGTTTCTGTTTTGTCTTGTAGTATTATATTTCATTGAACTGTCATACCACACTGCTGTGTTCATTAGTTTTCATCAGACTTCAACGCTGTTAATATTTTGCTATTTTATTATTTCTGTCTCAGTAGGGCCCTGACCTTTCCTCGTCACTACCCAATCGAGGTTAGGCTTGGCACTTACTGAGTACCACTTTGGTGTACTCACGCCTCTTCTGCGTATGTTTTTCATGTGCAGATCCAGTTACCTCTACGCAGGCGCATTATCAGTAGCTGCAGGGAGCATTTTGGAGACTTGAGGTATATCTGCCGCGTCCGCAGACCGGAGAGTCTCCCTCTCACTCTACCCTTTTAGTTAGCTAGATGCTATTCTGTTCTTCCTTGTTATAGACTTTTCGGATGATTAGAGCAGTGTTATGTATTATTCTTAGCCTGTGTTGCCCGTGGGTTTCTGGGTATTGGGGATAGTTTCATAACTTTTAAAGTGTTAAAGTGTATGTGCCAGGTGGAAACCGTATACATTATTCCTGTTATTTAATTTTGATTATAAATTCCGCAAATATTATTACTTCCGCAATGTGTTAGGCTTACCTGGTCGCGAAGACTAGGTGCCGTCATGACGTGTTCACAATTGGTGAACTAGGGTCGTGACAAGAGATGATTAAGGCAAGTAAAGACATGAATCAATGAAGATATACAATTAATACAGAAAGGAACATATAACATAGTATTTATTGAAGAATGAGTAAACTGAAATATTTAGCAACTAATTGACAAATAACAAGTAAGCCATGAATAACAAGTAGAGATATGTCACAAAGCAAAGCAAGTAACAAAGTATAGCATAGAATAAATAAAGACATAAAGATAAATAGTCCCAACTCGCTTGTTTGAACCCATGACAATGCATATGCACTCGTCACCTCGCATATATGTCGGCCCCACTCTTAGTTCACGTAACAAATGAACCTAATTTGTCCTAATCTTCTCAAGTCAATATAGACACGACATTTACCTCTTTCTACAACCAATCAATAATCAACCGTGGCTTTTCTTTTTGAACAAGCCTCCAAAACAACCAAATCTAGCTAGATATCGTTCAAACAATTCAGAATAATTTTTAGGCACATCCACGAACAAAAAAGGTTCAATCTTTTATAAAATTATATGATTTGTTTTGAATTCAGACCTTAATTTGAGGTCTAAATCTCAATTATATACAATTTGTGAACGCAATCAGTGCATCGGTCCAGCAATGTCACAAATGCGACATTTCTATCGCAAATGCGAACTACCCGCCTTCGCAAATACAGTTAATTGCTTTGCATATGTGAAGCTATCCTAAGTGCTCAGTAGGCACAAACACGACCAATATGTTCGCAAAAATGACTTCCCAAGATTCGCAAAAGAGAACTTCCACTAGCAAATGTGATGTCAACCCTCTAGTCCCCATTTCACAAACTCTTCTGTAATACATTGTAAACTCACCCAAGCCCCTCGGCTCCAAATTGAACATGTACACAAGTGTAATAACATCCTACAAACTTGTTCTCTACCTCGATTAATCAAAATAACATCAAAACTGAAGAATTTCAACTTTAAAACTTATTTTCATATTTTTTTACATAATGCACCGAAATGTGCTCGGGTCACCCCAAACTCTAACCGAACGTGCGTACAAGTCCAAAAATATCATACGAACCTACCATATTCATGAAAATATCGATCTAAGGTCGTTTACCAAAAATATTGAACGTGATCAACTCAAGTCTCATTTTAGGCCAAAAATTATATTTTCTTCAAACTTTTACATAAAAACTTCCCGAAAAATGTCAAGGGCCACTCACACAAATCGATAAATATCAAATGAAGCTATGGAAAATCTCAAAATACTGAAATTAAGGCTAGTACTCAAAACGACCTTTCGGATCGTCACAAACGACCACTAAACCTTTTAGGTGTTGCCGGACAAAATCCTCATTCTACCATTTCCGACGAGTCTCTGATTACAGAAGGAGAAGGAGACGTGACCTAGTTGAGAGAAAGACATCTAAGGTTCTTAAAAATTGCTATGATTAAAACGTGTGTCCTCCATCATGTGTCTCATAAGCTGCACAACTGTGAAATTCTAGAAACAACATTAAGGGTAGATTAGGGATTTTACTATGTAAATATTTTTCTTTTGCAATTATTTATTTTACAATTCTGTTAGAGTTTGTTAGCATAGAAAGATGCCTTGTCAGGCAATTTTACTTGTATATAAAGAGCACACACTGTACAGATGACATATAGAATGATACAGAAAGAAAATTCCCACAATGATTTCTCCTAAATCCTTCATGGTATCAGAGCGATTCTGAGATCCAGTATATATATATATATTTTTTCTCTTTTCTTCTTCTTCTTTGCCTCACTATCTACATCTAAACAATGGGAGATGAAACTCCAGTTACACCTTCAACTGTTTCTAAGGATGATGGCACTGGTTCTTCAGCTCCTACCATTGCTGAGCAGATTGATATCTCTCATCCTTACTTTCTTACCGCATCTGATAGCCTATGGATGAACTTGATAAATACCATTTTTGATGGCACAAGTTATGGGAATTGGAAGAGGGCGTCTTGATTGCTTTTTCAGCCAAAAACAAGCTCGGTTTCATCACTGGAGCCTGTCCTCCATCCTCTTCTCAGTCTGCTCTACTCACTCAATGGAAGAGATGCAACGACATGGTAATTTCTTGGTTGCTCAACTCTGTTAGCAAGGAAATTGGAGAAAGTGTCATCTACTCTCAAACTGCTGAGGAACTCTGGCAAGAGCTGGAGCAAAGGTATGGACAAGCCGATGGCACAAAATTATTTCAGCTGCAGAGAGAGTTAAATACAATCAGTCAGGGAACTTCTGATGTTGCCAGCTATTTTAACAAGATCAAAAGTATTTGGGATCAAATGAAGGTGGTTAATACTTTTATGATTTGTAGCTGTGATTATAAGTGTGGTGCTAAAACTCACAACCGTAAGGTGAATGAAGACCAAAAATTGATTCAATTTCTGATGGGACTGAATAAAGCCTACAATGGAGTTAGGGGTAATATTCTAATGATGAAACCCTTACCTTCTACTGCTCAAGCATATTCCATTGTATTACATGATGAGTCACAAAGAGAAATTCAGTCTGGTACTTCCTTTTCTATCGAGTCTTCTGCTTTTATGGTTTCTGGGCAAAAATGGGCTCCTCAAAAACATCATGGAGGAACCAAAGTTGGTGTTCCAAACTCAGGTGCTGATGGAAAAAGGAGTGATCTCTTCTGCAAATACTGCAAAAAATCTGGGCATGTCAAGGAAGGTTGCTATAAGTTAATAGGATACCCACCACATTTTAAGTTTAACAGGTAGAAACAGGGTGCATATGCTACTCCTAATGCAAATTCAGCTAGTTGTACCCTTGAACTCCTAGTTGTACACCTGAACTCACCACAGGAATTTCAGGAAATGATGTTTCCTCTCTTGTTCAGTCTCATGGATTTTCTAAAGAGCAGGTCGAGCAGTGGATTAGCATGTTTCAATCTGTGCAGAATGGAGGATCCACTTCAAACCCTGCTACCTCACCCAGTGATAATCTAGCTGGTATACACTTTGCTTGTCACTTCTTTACCTCTTTGTTTTCTCCTCTCACTCCCATTCCTTGGATCATAGATTCAGGAGCATCTCAACATATGACATATCAAAAATACCTGTTACATAATATAACAGTTCTGTCACCACCAATTTTGGCCAGCCTCCCAAATTCCTCTAAAGTAAAACTACATTATATAGGAAGTCTATTCTTAACTCCTGAATTTGAACTACACCATATGTTATTTGTTCCTTCTTTTAGGTGCAATTTGTTATCAGTCTACCAATTGTGCTACCAATTTTATTGTGATCTTCTTTTTAACAAGTTTGGTTGTGCTATACAGGTACCTTCAAAGAAGAGGGATCAGATTTTTGGTAAAATTGCATCAGGGCTCTATGTGCTGAAGGATAACACTCACCAGTTGGAATCTCGATCGACCAAGCCTCATGCACCAGTCTCTTCTCTTTCTAATGTCGCGTCCAAGTCTTGTAGTCCAGTGTCTTTTTCTAAGTATGAGTCAGTTTGTCCAAAGTCTTTGTATCCAGGATCTGTCCATCCTGTTTATCAAGGAAAATCAAATGAAATTATGAATAAAATTGTTTCTATTTCCTATTTTTCTGTTATGGATAAACTATGGCATTCAAGATTGGGACACTTACCTTTTACAGCTATGAAGCATATTAAAGACATTTCTATTACTTTTCAGATAAAGAAGACTGCCTTTGCACAATTTGCCTTATGGCAAGACAGTCGAAACTGCCTTTTTATCCTAGTAAAATCACCTCAAATCACTGTTTTGATATAATACATATTGACACCTGGGGGCTTTATAAAACTCCTACTTATTAAGGTGAGAGATATTTCCTTACAATTGTTGATGACTTTTCTAGGAGCACCTGGACTTATCTTCTTGCCACTAAGTCTAATGCTTTTACCATATTAAAACACTTTCTTGCCCTTGTTGAAAGACAGTTCTCTACTAAAGTTAAGGTGATTAGGTCCTATAATGCCTATGAGCTAGGGACAGGACTTATACCTAAAGATTTCTTCTATTCTCAAGGAATACTACACCAAAACAATTGTGTCTCTACCCCATAGCAAAATGGGGTAGTTGAGCGCAAACACAAGCATCTTTTGGAAACTTGTAGGGCCCTTCTCTTTCAATCTAATGTACCTAAGAAATTTTGGGGTGAATGCTTACTGACTGCTACCTTTCTTATTAATAGATTTCCTTCTCGAGTGCTACATCACAAAACTCCCTATGAAATTCTTTTTGGTTCTTCTCCTGCCTACTCTTCTTTAAAGGTTTTTGGATGCTTATGCTTTGCTTCTACTCTTTCCCATTGTAGGGATAAACTAGCACCTAGAGCAATTCTATGAGTGTTTTTAGGGTATCCTTTAGGTAAAAAGGGATATAAGATTCTCAATTTACAAACAAACAATATTTTTATTTCCAGGGATGTCAAGTTTGTCGAAACTATTTTTCCATTTTCTTTCCCTGCACCAATGACTAGGTTGTTTCCTTATTCTTTTCCTGAATCTGTTCTTCCCTCACATAATACTATTCCTACTTGAAAGGTTCAGTCCCCATTAACTACACATTCAACCACTAGTCCTCATTCCCTTAATAGTCTTACTTCTCCTAATGGCATTGCTTCCTCTCCTACTAGGCCACATACTCCTACATCACCAATTGTTTTATACCCTTCTCCACCAGCAGGTATACAAGACTCTTCAGAACCAGTGTTATCCTCATCACATGGACCTGAGTTGTGCAAATCCACAAGATTTCACAATGCCCCTAAGTATCTCTCAGATTATCTCTGCAATAATGCTTCTTCTATTTCTCCTAATCCTCCTTTCCTTCCATTCCATTATTTTTGTGTCTATGCCTTGACTAAAAAAACCAGGGGCTCATTTCTTCTATATGTAATATTAATGAACCTCAAACCTATCAAAAAGCAGCTGCTCATCCTCGATGGCAAGATTCCATGGTAAAGGAGTTTGAGGCATTGGCGTCTAATCATACTTGGGATGTTGTTGAACTGCCTGAAGGGAAGAAGGCATTGCCCTGCAAGTGGGTTTACAAAGTTAAGCTGAAATCTGATGGGACTTTGGAGTAATTGAAAGCGAGATTGGTAATTCGAGGGGACACACAAAGGGAAGGAATTAATTATACCGATACCTTCTCTCCAGTTGTGAAAATGACAACAATCCGTTGCATTCTGTCTATTGCTGTGAAAAGAAAATGGGATTTGTTTCAACTTGATGTCAATAACGCCTTCCTCCATGGTGAATTAGATGAAGAAGTATATATGAGGTTCCCACCTGGACTATCTCCTCCATCTCCTGCTCATGTTTGTCGACTTAGAAAATCACTGTACGGCCTCAAACAGGCTTCTCGTCAATGGTATTCACTCTTGTCTTCTGCTTTGGGAACCAGAGGTTTCACTTTCTCCCTTAATGACTACTCCCTTTTCTTCAAAGTATATGGGGATTTGATAACCATTCTTGCGCTTTACGTGGATGATGTCTTGATCACTGGTAATAATCAAATAGAAATCAATGAGATCAAACAGTTTCTTGACATGGAATTTAAAATAAAGTATTTTGGGTTGGCACATTATTTCTTGGGTTTATAATTGATCAGGGAATCAAGAGGTTTAATTGTCACACAAAGAAAGTTTGCTTTAGAGTTACTTACAGATTTTGATTGCTTGGATGTTCGCCCAGCTTCTTCTCCATTGGATCCTACCATTAAGCTTTCTTCCAGTTATGGTGAACCTCTCCCTAATCCTACTGTTTACCGACGTCTTTTGGGCAAGCTGATTTTTTTAACTAGCACACATCCAGACCTTTTTTTTGCTGTGAAAACTCTCAGTTAGCATATGCAATCTCCCTATACTGGACATTACCAAGCAGTATTGCATGTTTTGCGCCACATTTTCAAGGATCCAGGTCTTGGTTTGTTCATGTCTTCTGCACCTTCATTTCAACTCTTAGCTTTCTGTGATGCCGACTGGGCTTCTTGCTCCATTACACGCCGTTCAGTGAATGGTTTTTTCTTAAGTCTTAGTGGTTGCCCCATTTCATGGAAATCTAAGAAGCAACAGGTAGTCGCTCTTTCTTCCGCAGAAGCTGAATACTGTTCAATGCACCGATTAGCTGCTGAAATAACTTGGGTGGTCCGATTGTTGCACGACCTATCTGTTGTGCCCTCTTTGCCGGTTCCTCTTCATTGCGATAACCAAGTAGCCATCCACATAGCAAAAAAATCCCGTCTTTCATGAACGGACCAAGCATATTGAGCTTGATTGTCACTTCGTTCGTGAAAAGCTTCTGGATGGGTTGATCTCTTTGTCTTTTGTTCCTTCTTCTTCTCAAATCGCCGATCTTTTTACAAAAGCACTAGCTGGTCCTTTGCATAGATCTTTTCTGGGCAAGCTTGGAGTCCGATCACCGGTCTCCAGCTTGAGGGGGGGGTGTTGCCAGACAAAATCCTCATTCTACCATTTCCGACGAGTCTCCGATTGCAAAAGGAGAAGGAGACGTGACCTAGTTGAGAGAAAGAACATCTAAGGTTCTCAAAGATTTCTATGATTAAAACGTGTGTCCTCCATCATGTGTCTTATAAGATGCACAGCTGTGGAATTCTAGAAACAACATTAAGGGTAGATTAGGAATTTTACCATGTAAATAGTTTCCTTTTGCAATTATTTATTTTACAATTCTGTTAGAGTTTGTTAGCGTAGAAAGATGCCTTGTGAGGTAATTTTAGTTGTATATAAAGAGCACACACTGTACAGATGACACATAGAATGATACAGAAAGAAAATTCCCACAATGATTTCTCCTAAATCCTTCATTAGGAGGCATAATTGTACGTGATCAACTACCAACCGGTTCACATTTGAAATCATTAGTACAAATTCATGAAAATGTATGGTTAAATCCGAAGTTCCACTAGAAAGAAACCAGGCAGTGTTGGCACGGGCCCAATTTATGAATGTTGAACCTGTATTTGATACTTCTCATATAACAAACAATCAAATAACGTCGTTATTAAGAAAATGCAATAAACAATTTGAGAGAATACATGAGTTCTTGAACTTCAATTACTTTTTGAGTTACACCGGGCGAACATAACTATAACACAGAAGGTGATATTGCTGGCGCTCTTTTTGATGCACAATCAAGGGGAGTCACATTATTCAAATGTAGTACAAAAGAAGGCGTTGTTCAGCCGAAAATGAAATATATGTTCACATCCTTCCACTGAACCGAGAAGACGAAGGAAAAATGATCACAATTTTATGACATTAAACGAAATGGTTAATTATTTGAAGCATAGAAGACCAGCAGCCTAACCATTCATTCCTAACAAAATCTCCTAAAGAAAAATGGTATGGCCAATCAGTTGTTTCCCAGAGCTCCAGTAAGTTTCAAATCCCAAAGAGATAACAGAATTGCTCCATGTACTTCTTACTCTCTGCAAACATTCATGTGTAATAATAACAAAATAGATATCTACTATGACATAAATTGGTTTGGGCATATAAATAATTTACAAGTTCCTGCGGGAATAATCCAAAATTTATTTGGTTGAAAAAGGAGGAGTAGCTAGATCTTTGACTTACGACATGAATCACTTCACAAATTTAATTTACCACACAGTCAATGAAGTGTTCCTCAAAATCAATATCTTCTTGAGTTCCTATTAGGGCCTATAGAGCCAACTATTTTATATGGCCTCTCGGTTCTTGCGAATTTTAGAAGGGAAAATAGCTTCACAAAAAAGACAATTTAAGAATGATCAACCTGAAATGTAAATCTTACACTGCTTCAATTGAAATTAACTTGCTTTCTCACTTTCCAATGATGACAAGATGTCTACAGTCTTTGCAAGAAGAAACCATGTACATGTGTTGCAAAGAGGGAATCACTTCAACTCTGGGTTAGCAGAGTATAAAAGTCCACTTAAACTGCAATAAGGATTAAAAGCAAATTCCATATTTATGACCAAAATAATAAAGAAGTGGTGCATTTGCTCTTAATCATAAGGATATAAAAGACTCAATGTGATGCTTTATTAAGTTATATTGTTTGATTTTTTCAGTTATAGACTAATATGTACTGAATCCAACTATTTCATAAGGTGTATATTGATTGCTTGAACTACATCTTCCACGGTACCAACCACGTGAGCAATTTCAAATCTTGCCACCTGCTTATTGGTTACTACAACACAAAGCAGCAAAAACTTATGTTCCAAAACCCATAATCAGGACCCTGCAAATGACTAATACAGTCCCTTATCTAGCTTCTTGTGAATCAAATGCACTTGAACTCACCGGTAGAAGGAACCTGTGTATATACTGAAATAGTAGCCCAGATTAAACAACAAATAGATATTCTTTCAGGATATCTCTCTAACGGTAGAAGCTCCATATTATTTTTTCGAAAGGAAGTTAATTGATGACAAATTATCGTTTGAGATGAAAAAATAAAAGGAAAAGATTTAGATTTAAGCATCGGTAAAATATTAGAAGTACCAACAATAAAAAACTGGTTC
>MU667853.1:4926-24767 GCA_026770625.1 Nicotiana glauca
TAAAAATTAAAAATCCTAATGCATATGCATATTTTTTTGTATTTTTTAATACGAGTTATTATGCAGCCAATTAATACGAAGAATGCAACAAAATTCCTAAAATTGTAAAATTATTTTATTTGAAATTTTTGGAATAATTTGCTTAGGGTAAAAATCACGTGCTCACAGCCGCAACAACAATTCAATCAGAAACAAGCTCCATTTCCCAGAAATCACCCTCCTTACCAAGCTCACTACAATCCCCCACCTCCACAGAATAACTTCCATACCCGGGGACCACCCAAGAAAACAAACTTCACATCCATTGGTGACTCATATTCTAGCCTATTCCCCAAATTAGCCCAATTGGGTTTGTTGCAACCCGCACCCCCGAATAGGCAAAATCTAGAGTCACCCTCTTACCAACCTGGCTCTCGGTGTGCCTATCATTCAGGGGTAGAAGGGCATGATATAGATAATTGTTGGACCTTGAAGAGGGCTATGGAAGATCTGATAGAACAACATAGAATAGTGCTAAGGGACGAAGATATTCCTAATGTAACCAACAATCCACTATCGGCTCATAACAACGGGCCGATTATTAGAATGATCTACGAGGACAGAGATTTTGACTCAGCTCTAAAATACATCATTGCCATAGCCGACATGGAAAAGAAACCAAAAGCTATCCCGAAACAAAATAAGGGGGAGAAAAAGAGCAAAACCACCCCTCAGAAGACAGAAAAGAAAGTGGAAGTTGAAACTGGGGCAGTCGTTCTCTATGTTCCTCGAGGCCGCAAGAAAGAACAGATGTCATTGAGTCCTCCTAAAAGGTTTGAGTTAAACAAGGGAGCTCAAATGTATGTGCCCAAGGGGACCTACGTGATGCGGGGGCCAATAATTCCACCAAGGCTGAGTGAGCCCGTAGTTATTGGCCGCGTGCCACAAAGGCCCATGACAGATCCCACCACTGTGCCATTGAACTATAACAAATCAGTAGTGACTTATAATGGCAAAGAGATCTCGGGAGAAATTAAGGAAAATAACCCGGCTGGGAAGTACCTCAATCTGGAGGAAGTACAAGATAATCGACCAACTTCAAAAGTCTCCTGCTCAAGTCTCTCTTTTGCCTTTGCTGATGAGCTCAACTGAACATCAAAAAGTGTTGATCAAAACTCTCAACGAAGCATATGTACCTATTGAAACCACTGTAAAAAAGTTGGAGAGAATGGCAGAAAGGTTTTTTGCAATCAATCAAATCTCTTTCAGCAAGAGTGATCTGCTCCCGGTAGGGGTTGCACACAACAAAGCCCTTCACCTGACTGTCAAATGCGAAGGATATTATGTGAAAAGGGTCATGCTTCAAACTAGGAGGATTGGCATTTGGCCAAGATGTGATCTATCTCTTTCCTAGGTTGTAGTGGAACTTTGGTTTTATTTAGCGAGGAACCGTTTCACTCGGCGTCGAGAAAGATTTGAGATTCCGTAAAAAACTTAGTGCATGCTTTCTAAGAAGGGCTTGGAAGAAGAAAATGAAATAGGAACAACCGCGCTGGTCGTAATAGATAGACTTTCTAGATATTGTATGAAATTCCAATTTCATTTTCGCGGTCATATAATGAGAATCTCGACTATTTTTTTTCTACTGGTTACTGCACTCCTGGGATCATATTTTGGTTTATTACTAATCGGCATCGATTTAAATCTGTTTGTTATTAAAATAAAATCTATGCTACTCGGCCGGTCTCTCTACTTCCTATTAAATAGGCTCGGCTGAGCAGGAGGTCTCTTTATAGCAGTCGTTTTTTCTCTTTGGGATCCCGCGCTGGATAATATGATGGCTCCAGCAGGGGATTCGGGGGAAAATCCTGGGGAGGCCGCCCCCAAACCATCCACCTCATCCACGTTGAGTGGGTCGTGGATTGAGAGGTGGCTTAATGGAGAGGGTTCTTCATCGGCCCGAAACGAGGGGGGACACGAAGTCATTCGACTGAACCTAAAGGAGACTTCGATCATTCAACTTTAGCTTCTGAAGGAGGAATCATGTCACTTGGAATTTCGGAAAGTGAATCCTCTCTTTCAGATCCTGGCCTTGGTAGAACTTGTCTTTGATTGATGGTGGCTCTGGGTTAGATATTTTCCCACTCTCAACTCTGAAATGTATGGAAATAGGTACTGAGAGAATCTGACCCAACAACGTCTATGTGCGTTCCTTTGACGGCATAAAGAGGGATACAATAGGTGAGATTAATCTGATCCTGACTATCGATCCGGTGGACTTCGAAGTGACCTTCCAGGTTTTGGACATGGATACTTCCTATAAATTTCTTTTGGGAAGGCCGTGGATACATGCAGCAGGGGTTGTGCCTTCCACTTTCCACCAAATGGTGAAATTCAAATAGGAAGATCAAGAGATTGTAGTTCACAGGGAAGATAAACAATCGATTTATCGAGATCCGTCAGTCCATTGTCTTGAAGCTAGAGAGAGAAGTGAACACATAGTTCATTAGGCTTTTGAGATTGTGGTAGAAGACCATTGTGAAGAAAGGAACCCTTTCCCTTAACCCATTCTTTCCAATGCATCAATTATGGTGGCCAAAGAAATGATCAGGCATGGTTACAAACTTGGGAAGGGGCTCGGGAAATCATTGCAAGGAATCGCTGAACCTATCACCCTGACTGCTAGTGAGAAGTTCTTTGGGGTAGGTTTCCAACCCACATCAGCTGATGGAAAATAGGTAGATGAAAGAAAGAACAATGGTTGGGTCGTGCCTCAGCCGATTTCGCATCTTTATAGGACATTTGTCAAGCCTAAATACAATGAGGAAGAAGAAGAAGAGGCCTTTACGGCCGAGGAAATTGAAGAAATCTGTGGGGCTATGAGGTAGATGTTGTATGAAACCCACATGGTCCAACCAGGGGAAGGCTCAAGCACCGCTGAGGTTCTATACATGGGACCCAGTGCCAAACTGCAAAATTGGAAGGCTACTCCATTCCCAATCAGGCGGGAATCCTGATAGTACATTCCTGCCACTTTTTCTGCATCGCAAGTTATTTCAGGGTGTAACTCGGATGTTTTCTTTAGTTTCCTGTCTTTAATTTCCGATGTAAACCCTTCAATCTTCAAAAATTTTTAAAAAAAGAGAGGAAAAATCAAAAATCAAAAATCAAAAACCAAATGAAATTAATATTTCATTGTCTAGGAATGTCTCTTTTCTTAATCTTTAATTTTTTCTTTCTTATTCTCTTTTAGTTCTATTAAATGCATATTTCAATAACATGACATGCTTGCAGACTTCATACCCAGATCTTGAAAGATGTCAAACTTTGAAATAATGAATCAAGAATTAGATCGCAATAAAGATAAGTTTAAGGAAATAAAACAAAGATTCAGAACATCTGAAGGAAAATTGGTTCCATATTGGAAAGGTCCATACATTGCAATAAGCGTACTGCCAAAAGAGTGCGTTGTATTTGGGACATATCTAGGAAATATCCCAGAAACAACTATCAATGCAAATGCAGCGAAAAGGTACTCTGCTTGATCCTCCATATAGTATTAATATTCTCCGGTTGGGATGACAAAGGCTTTTATTCTCGCTACCCAAAAACCATTAACCCTTTTTCAAACCATTTGAGTCGGTTACTTTTCTTTGATTACCCTCTTTGGAACTTGAAAGTGTTATTAAAAAAAAGGAATAAGATACAAAGAAGATGAAATTAAGAAAAAGAGAGAGAGGAAAAATGAAATAAAAAGAGAAAAGAAATCAAAAACAAAAACAAATGAAATCAAAAATAAAAATAAAAACAAAAACAAAATGTTTTCCCTGAACTACGTTCGACTTGATTCCGAAAGGATACGTAGATAGCCTCTCTCTGGGGTTCAGTCACAACAAAATAAAAATCCAATTTTCCCCAAAAAGTGAAAATGGGGCAGATGTTATAATGGTCGGCGATGATCCCGCCTGAATAGTTCCAAAGTTGTAATTCGATCCAATTCTTTTTACCCAAACCTTGTTCAAGTCCTTCCAATCAATCGGCAAAAGGTTTTCAAAATCAAGAACGTAGTTGTTTGGATCCCATGCAACTAGGATGAGAGAAATAAAATGAGAGAGTCTTATTGGTGAAAACCTACGGGCACCATAAGTCGACAGGGAGCAGAGAAATTGAAAATGAGAGAGTCTTGTTAGTAAAAACTAGTAAAAGAGCACTATAAGGCGATGGTAAGAAGAGAAATGAGAGAGGTCGATTGGCGAAAACCCGCAAAGGGCATCGTTGATCGAAAAGAAGAAACCACTCACCACCATTGGTATTGAAAGAGTCCTGGCAAGGTTTCTCGGTTTTGAAACACGGGTCACAATGTGGTTTATGACAAGTTGGGATAGTGTGTGCGGATCGGGAACCCAGTCGAAGAAGCATGTCATGTATATTGAATTCTGCATGCACCCCCAGATAAGTCCTTCTTTCCTCCCCGAAAGGGACACTTCTCTTTAAATTAATTTTCTTGTCCTTTGTTTACTTCTCCTTGAATCCCTTTCGGTCTGACTCTGTTCCAAAACTAATACAAAGAAAAGGTTGCAAGATTCGTTTTAAAGGGTACCGCTTAATAAAAGACAAGTCCAAAGAAAGTACCCAGCTTCAGCGAGTGCATCAAGTCGACCCCGACTGGCCATGATGGTCGATGCTCTGAAACCCAAATTTATTGAAAATGAAAGAAAGCCAAGGCAAAAGACACTAGAGGAAGAATAAAGTGAAAGGACCAAAGCCGCATACTGGCGAGCCGTCACGATAAATTTTTGAAAAGTTGAGTCCCTCAATTTAGGAAAGAGATCAATCTTAAGAAAAGCCAGCAAGCAGCAGAGGTTCTCACCAAAAGAGTTGTGCCGAGATCATATGATTAGAAACAATGAAAGCCACAAAACCAACCACCGTTTCAAACTAACAATTGTTCTTTGTTTGAAAACATGAAACAGGTGCAATCCAAAGCAACATTGCAAGAAGCAAGTGCAACCAAGGAAAAATGCGCAAGAGCTAGAAACAGCTTCGCAGCAATAATTAACCCAAAAGGGAAGTTTCCTCCAAATTCTTTCCTGCATTTTTACTAAGAAAAAAAAGAAGTGACTAGATCCCGAAATTATGGTAGCATAGGGCCTCCAATCTTTAGCTGCATCTTTTCCAACATAGGGCTCCATTCCTTAACTATTCCCGGCATAACCCAGGGACTTTTTTCTTATCTCCCGGCATAACCCATGGACCTCTCTGGCATAACTGTAACGACTAGGCCGGTCGTTTTTGGAATTTACACCCCGATCCCCCATTAACTGCTTCCCCTAAGTTCAATTCTGCTATTTTGGTTTGTCGGGACGTTCGGTGTCAGTATTTAGAGTGTTTTGGGACACTTAGTCCCTAAATGAGAGCTTAAGAGTTGAAAAATGGTTTGTAATTGGAACAGTGTAACGATGGCCTCGGAATGGAAATCTGATGGTTCTGTTAGCTCCGTTAGGTGATTTAGGGGTTGGGAGCGTGTTCGGAATGTATTTTGGAAGTTCGTGGCTCATTTAGGCTAGGAATGCCGAAAGTTAGTATTTTGGCGATTTCCAGGTGATAGGTGAAATTTTGATCCGAGAGTTGGAACAGAATTCCGGAAGTTGCTGTAGCACCGTCATGTCAATTTGAATGTGAGTGCAAAATTTCAGATCATTTGGACGTGGTTTGGTAGGGTTTTTGATTGAATGTTTTTTTTTAAAGTTTAAAAGAACTTAGTTTTGAATTCGATGTAATTTGAAGATTTTGATGTTAGTCGAAGTGTTATAATAATTGTAACAAGTTTGAATAACGTTATAGGGTGTATTGGTATTTTTGGTTGAGGTCCCGGGGGCCTCGGGATGAATTCGGATGGCTAAACGGAGAATTTTTGGACTTATGAAGATTTTAGGCCTGCTGCTTCTGATATTTTCGCTTCTGCGGTTTTGGAGCCACAGAAGCGTAGCCGTTAAGCGGCCAGGCAGTCGCATAAGAGGAAGTGGGCGTTTGGCCAGGAACCGCAGAAGCGGAGATTGTTCCGCTGAAGCGGACTCGCTTCTGCGATGGGAAGACCGCATAAGCAGTTTGCCAGGCTCTGAAGGAGACCGCAGAAGCGGTTGGTTTTTCCGAAAAAGTAACCGCAGAAGCGGAAAATGGTCTGGGCAGAATGTTTAAGTTTTGGAAATGGGACTTCGTTCCCATTTCCCATTTTTAACGATTTGGAGCTCGGTTTGGGCGATTTTTGGACAGATTTTCTTGGAGAAAAACGGGGTAAATGTTCTTAACTCAATTTTGGTTGGGTAACTCGAATCTATTACAAGTGTTGGTGTTTAATCCGGAGATTTTGTTGAAAAGGGATAGAAACCCCTCTTGGATAGAATCACTAATTTGAAGGTCAAAATGATATGGGAATTTTGTAATTTTGGTATGGTTAGACTCGTAAGAGTACGAGGTTCTGGAAATGTAAATTTTACCTGGTTCCGAGGCGTGGGGCCCGAGGGGTATTTTGGTTATTTTACATAATTTTGCGTATTAGCTTAGAATTTAATTGTAGAATCAATTACTTGAATTATTATTTACAATATGCAATTTAATTGAATAGATTTGAGCCATTTGGAGTCAGATACTCGTGGCAAGAGTGTGGTTTCAGGTTGACTTGCACTTGTTCGAGGTAAGTGGCATGTCTAACCTTGTGTGGGGGACTTTGTCCCTTAGGATATAATATTTGGTAATTGGGTGCCTTGCACATGAGGTGACGAGCGCGTACCTGAGGCATTTGTTAAAAACCCTAATTTTTACTTATAATACTTAAACTGAGTTTCTTCCGTATTTGCGTCATTCTACTTGTTATTATAGCCTGTGCTAGTATAGAAAAGTATGATTTGTTGATGCAAATTGCCAATTTGTTTAATTTGCCTTAGTTATAATTACGTGAAACATGTTAGGCCAGAATTATTTATTGCCTTGTATTGTTGCACTTCAATTCCTGGATATTTCTCTGATTTTTGCTGTATAATTTGGGACTACGGGTTTGGTTCCCGGGAGATCCCCCTTCATATTTATATTTGGGACTACGGGTTTGATTCCTGGGAGATCCCCCTGCATATTTATATTTGGGACTACGGGTTTGATTCCTAGGAGATCCCCCTGCATTTTATTTTGGGACTACGGGACGGTATCCCGGGAAATCCCCCTGGACTTTTATTTTGGTACTACGGGACGGTATCCCGGGAGATCCCCTGCACTTTTATTTTGGGACTACGAGACGGTATCCCGGGAGATCCCCCTGCACTTTTATGATTGGACTACAAGATGGTATCCCGAGAGATCCTTTGATACTGGTACGAGAGTTGGACTACGGGACGGTATCCCGGGAGAGCCATTGGACAGTTGAGGCGAGGGCTACATGACGGTATCCTGGGAGACCCCCATTGATATTTGAGATCGAGTTGTGTTTACCCAGTGTTTCTGCTTTATCCTGGTAATTATTATTATTTCATTGATTTGCCTTATTACACTGCTGCATTTATTATTTTTGCCAGATTTTCCACACTGTTAATTATTGCTACTGTTATATTTTTGCCTCAGTAGAGCCCTAACCTTTCCTCGTCACTACCCAACCGAGGTTAGGCTTGGCACTTGCTGAGTACCGTTGTGGTGTACTCATGCCCTTCTTGCGCATGTTTTTCATGTGCAGATCATACAGGTACCTCCACTCAGGCGCACCACCATTGAGGCGAGGAGACATACGGAGACTTTGAGGTATATCTGCAACGTCCGCAGACCGAAGAGTCTTCTTCCTTATTCTAGTTGTAAAGCTATTATCCTATCATACTTTTGATATAGTTATTCTGGAGATTTGAGTACCTATTGGAATTCTATTAGCCTGTGTTTCTTGTGAGTTTCCAGGTTTTTGGGAGTCTGTTTCAGTTTTTGTGATATGGGTTGTATTAAGCCAAGTGGAATTTATACGCAGTTTTCTCTTGACAGTAAGATTTTCAGTTGTTTGCTCCCGCAAGTTAGTTTATTTTCTGCAAGTTAGTTTATTTTTCCGCAAGCTAGTGTAAATTTCGCATTTTTTGGCTTACCTAGTCATAGGGAATAGGTGCCATCATGACATGTTCACGGAGGGCGAACTGGGGTCGTGACAAGTTGGTATCAGAGCTCTAGGTTCATAGGAGTCACGGAACACAGGCTAGTTTATTAGAGTCTTGTTGATCGGTACGGAGACGTCTGTACTTATCTACGAGAGGCTATGTAATCGTTAGGAAAATTCCACTTCGTTTCATTCCTTATCGTGTGTCATTTATTCAGCTGGAGCCTATATCATATGTTCTTTTACATCCATTCGTGTATTAAAAAAATTGGTGCACTCGGTATCACTTATGTGACGAAGGTTCGTGATGCTACAGAAGGATTTCAAGGGAGCCAAGAATTTACTCAACCATTATTACCACGTGTCATCCATACCGATAATGCACACATATTGAGAGATCATTCAATTGTGCACATCAGGGTGCAATAAGTTCTAACATCTGCTTGATAAGAACGATCTTGAGAAGGTTTACTTAATTGCCTAATCGTCGCAGTAATGGTAGAGTCACGAAGTGGATGTAGACCTGAAGATAGTTGGTGGTAATAGAGACTATGTGGTTCGTATGAGATGTCTATTTAGTGAAGGGTACAACTTGCAACCGAGATGTTGGAGGAAGTGAGTTTAACTGTCCTAAGAAGGACATGTACCAAACGAATGTCTTGAGTTGTCTTATAATGATGACGTACAAGCGATAAAGGTTAGTATCGTGGATTATCAGGATGTATCTTATGGCTTTGCGCCAAGTGAAAGGAGTTCATTATCAACGATCAAATTGTGGTTTATGTGTCATATCAGATTTCTCATGCGATGTATTTAAGTGGTATTCAAAAGTTCTCTGAAACTTGCACATGAGTAAGAGCTGAGATTTGTATGGGATGATGTTAGGACCTTCGATGTTCCTATGTCCATAATAATTCTATATTTTAGTATCAACAGGGAAATGGAAACGATTTCAGAGTACTCGTAGTGCTCCAGTTAATCAGGGCACTCTCATGGGGCAGTCATTTTTTAATGCACTACTGGCATGGAATTCCTTCAATGGTTATTCGAGCTATCCGGCACAAACTCAGTATGAGCAGCCGAACTGCAGATGGGTTGTTATGAATGTGATGATACTAGAAAACATCATGAGAAATTGTCCCAGACTCGGGAGAAATCTATTTTATCAGGACACACAGTCAACACACTCCATTATAGTTACTAATCTACATACACTACAAGTTAGAGATGGAGAACGAATGTGTACATGGCGCCTAAGAAGTGGATGCCCGACCCATTGATATAATTGTTATAGTGTGGTTGAGGCTATTACACCATATGGTGTCATTACAAGTACAATGGGGGATATTTTTCCTTAATTTGATTTGATTTTTGAAAATTGAGGCGAGTCCTTTTAATATGCTCCACTCATGAGTGAACTTTGTAATCCTGAAATCTATTTATGTGAATACTCACGTTGGGCTATTATATGGAGATAGTTATTCCTATCATTATGTGTTGGTCCCTAAGAACATCTATGAGGCTAAAAGTGACTTTCTATTACTTCCTACAATTGGTTTTGATGTAATTTTAGGATAATTAATTTCAATTGTCAATTATATGCCCTATCGGTATGAGGGTTCATTATATGTTGTGATTTTCTTTGACGGGAATTATTGAAGAGAGAAAGAAAGGAAATGAAAAATTTCAGTTGGCACAATGTGCAAATACTTGTGATTCAGAGTTGAGGGTGATATCCTCAAATATTTATATGATGCGAAATATTTTAAACCGGGCTACAAGCTGCGGTGGTGTTATATAAGGACGAGGTCCTGGCGTTGAAATTTTTATTTTTGTGATTAAAATTCTCCTTTTATGAAATTAAATTTTTTTATATATTTTAAATGGGAGTCATGCCTGTTAGGCTTATTTGACAAATCTTGTGTATTTTCTGTTCATATTCAGTCATTTTTGTGTTGTAAACATTGAGTTTAGCCTATGAGATGGGCGCCCAGGTGGCGTTAAATGTGACTCGTTAATTCGGGTAAGTAATTATGAGATATTGATGCCTCGTTGTGAGTAAAGCGGAGGTCTGAAATGAGATGTTTGTTAACATAAGGTTAATTGGTAAGATTGTGATTTATGAACAACTATTATGGCCAGAGACGAGGTTTTGGGCATACAGATGACGTGTTTCATGTCCAGATATCATTATGATAATGTGATGCTTGTAATACAGAGATTAGTATTATTGATATATATATTGTGGTGTTTCATTGGGTTGTGGATGTGTTGTTAGGAGTTGTTTTGGTGTTACTCTGGCAGGTGGATAGGCCTAATTACAAGGGAGGCTCTGCCAAAATTTCTAAAGAATTTGGGAGTTAGAAAAATTTGAGACATTTAGATGTGCGATTAAAGGGATAAGTTACGTTATGTATTTGAGAATTAATGACCCCAAGTGTGGGAGAATGTAACATCCTGAAGTATCCAAGCGCTATTAAAAGTTGAAGTGTGTTGAAATAAGACTAATGCAGTGTGATGATGTGGAATTCGGGTCCTATGACAAATGGCAGATTTTGAAGTTTGGGTCATGTCCTAAGGCTATGGACTGAGGATTAGAAGAAACCTTTAGTTAAGTTGAAAGATCACTTACAGGAGTTTGCTTGATAAGGATTTTATTTGGCCCAGTATATCACCTTGGGGTGCTCCTGTATTGTTTGTGAAGAAAAAAAAGAATGGTTCTATGCGTATGTGTATCGATTATCGCCAGTTGAACAAGGCTACAGTGAAGAATCGTTATCCTTTGCCTCGTATTGATGATCTGTTTGACTAGTTTCAGGGCACACAAGTGTTTTCTAAGATTGATTTATGTTCAGGTTACCGTCAGTTGAAGGTTCGGGAACCAGCTATCCCGAAGACTGTTGTCAGGACTCGGTATGATCATTATGAGTTCCTTGTATATCATATGGGCTGACCAATGCCCGATCAGTTTTGTGCATTTGATGCACAGTGTATTTCGGCCATATCTTTACTCTTTGTTATTATCTTTATTGATGACATTTTGGTGTATTCCCGGAGTCGGGAAGATCGTGAGCAGCGCCTGAGGACAATGCTTCAGAATTTGAGAGAAAAGAAATTATATGCAAAGTTTTCAAAATGTGATTTCTGGTTTTATTCCGTAGCATTCTTAGGCCACGTGGTATCAAGTGAGGGTATTCGGGTGGATCCGAAGAAGTTAGAGGCAGTGCAGAGTTGGCCTAGACCCTCCTCAGCTACAGAGGTTCGCAGTTTATTGTGATGTCTCATGGGTTTGCCTTGGGGCGTTGTTGATGCAGGGCGGTAGGGTAATTGCCTATGCGTCCAGACAGTTGAAGATACGCGAGAAGAATTACCCTGTCCATGACCTTGAGCTAGCTACTATTGTTCACGCCTTGAAGATCTGGCGTCATTAATTGTACGGTGTGCCTTGTGAGATATATACTGACCATCGTAGTTGCAGCACTTGTTCAAGCAAAAGGATCTAAATCTGCGTCAGAGGAGGTGTTTTGAGTTGTCGAAGGATTATGATATTACTATTCTGTATCACCCGAGCAAAGCTAATATAGTGGCCGATGATTTGAGTCGCCGGGCAAAGAGTTTGGGAAGTTTGACTTACCTACCAGCATCAAGAGGCCTATGGAGATGGATGTTTAGGCCTTTGCCAGCCAATTGTGAGGTTGGATCTTTCAGATCCTAGTCGGATTTGTAGCTCGGTGCCCCAACTATGAGCAGGTTAATTATGAGAACCAGAGACCCGGTAGTTTGGTTCGAGTCGGGTGAGGTTGGATTATTGGGCACAAACTTGGTTTAGAATGCCTTAGAAAAGTTTAAAGTGATTCAGGATTTACTCTATATAACCTCGTCAGGACAGAAGTGTTATGCGGACTGAAGAGATCGTGATGGTTTCGATATGGTTGGATAGAAGGTTCTGATTTGTGTTTCGCCTATGAAGGGAATTACGAGATTTGGGAAGAAAGGGAAGTTGAGTCTGAGGTTTATTGGCCCTTTTGGAAATATTAAGGCATGTTGGGGAGGTTGCTTATGAGATTGCCTTACCTCCCAGCTTAGTAGGAGTTCATCCATTATTTCATGTTTCGATACTCTAGAGGTATCACAGGGACCCGTCGCACGTGTTGGATTTCAACTCAGTCCAGTTGGACAAGGATTTATCTTATGTTGAGGAGCCAACTGCTATATTGAACAAACATGTCAAAAGTTGAGATCAGAGAAAATTGCTTCAGTAAAGGTTCAGTGGCGGGGGGGGTTCAGCCGGCCGAGGAGGCGACTTAGGAGACTGGGCGGGATATGCGCAGCCATTACCCTCATCTTTTCCCTACTCCAGGTATGTTCTTTATGCTCGTTCGAGGACGAAGAATGTTTAAGTGTGGGAGGATGTAACGACCCGGCCGGTCGTTTTTGGAATTTACGCCCCGATCCCCTATTAACTATTTCCCCTAAGTTCAATTCTGCTATTTTGGTTTGCCGGGACATTCGGTGTCAGGATTTAGAGTGTTTTGGGACACTTAGTCCCTAAATGAGAGCTTAAGAGTTGAAAATGGTCCGTAATCGGAACAGTGTAAATATGGCCTCGGAATGGAAATCTGATGGTTCTGTTAGCTCCGTTAGGTGATTTAGGGGTTGGGAGCGTGTTCGGAATGTATTTTGGAAGTCCGTGGCTCATTTAGGCTAGGGATGCCGAAAGTTAGTACTTTGGCGATTTTCGAGTGATAGGTGAAATTTTGATCCGAGGGTCGGAACGGAATTCAGGAAGTTGCTGTAGCACCGTCATGTCAATTGGAATATGCGTGCAAAATGTCAGGTCATTTGGATGTGGTTTGGTCGTGTTTTTGATCGAATGCGTGTTTTTGAAGTTTGGAAAGAACTTAGTTTTGAATTCGATGTAGTTTGAAGATTTTGATGTTAGTCGAGGTGCTTTAATAATTGGAACAAGTTTGAATAACATTATAGGGTGTATTGGCATTTTTGGTTGAGGTCCCGGGGGCCTCGGGATGAATTCGGATAGCTAAACGGAGAATTTTTAGACTTATGAAGATTTTAGGCCTGCTGCTTCTGATATTTTCGCTTCTGCGGTTTTGGAGCCCCATAAGCGTCCAGGCAGTCTTATAAGCGGAAGTGCGCGTTTGGCCAGGAACCGTAGAAGCGGAGATTGTTCCGCTGAAGTGGACTCGCTTCTGCGATGGGAAGACCGCATAAGCGGTTTGCCGGGCTCTGAAGGAGACCGCAGAAGCGGTTGGTTTTTCCGCAAAACCGGGACCGCAAAAGCAGGACCGCAGAAGCGGAAAATGGTCTGGGCAGAATGTTTAAGTTTTGGAAATAGCACTTAGTTCCCATTTCCCATTTTTAACGATTTGGAGCTCAGTTTGGGCGATTTTTGGACAGATTTTCTTGGAGAACAACGGGGTAGGTGTTCTTAACTCAATTTTGGTTGTATAACTCGAATCTATTACAAGTGTTGGTGTTTAATCTGGAGATTTTGTTGAAAAGGGGTAGAAACCCCTCCTGGATAGAATCACTAATTTGAAGGTCAAAATGATATGGGAATTTTGTAATTTTGGTATGGTTAGACTCGTGAGAGTGCGAGGTTTCTGGAAAAGTAAATTTTACCCTGTTTCGAGGTGTGGGGCCCGAGGGGTGTTTTGGTCATTTTACATAACTTCGCGTATTAGCTTAGAATTTAATTGTAGAATCAATTACTTGAATTATTATTTACAATATGCAATTTAATTGAATAGATTTGAGCCATTTAGATTCAGATACTCGTGGCAAGAGAGTGGTTTTAGGTTGACTTGAACTTGTTCGAGGTAAGTGGCTTGTCTAACCTTGTGTGGGGGACTTTGTCCCTTAGGATATAATATTTGGCAATTGGGTGCCTTGTACGTAAGGTGACGAGCGCGTTCCTGAGCCATTTGTTGAAAATCCGAATTTTTACTTATAATACTTAAACTGAGTTTCTTCCGTATTTGCTTCATTCTACTTGTTATTATAGCCTGTGCTATTATAGAAAAGTATGATTTGTTGATCCAAATTGCCAATTTGTTTAATTTGCCTTATTTGTAATTACGTGAAACATGTTAGGCCAGAATTATTTGTTGCCTTGTATTGTTGCACTTCAATTCCTGGATATTTCTCTAGTTTTGGCTGCATATTTATATTTGGGACTACGGGTTTGATTCCCGAGAGATCCCCCTGCATATTTATATTTGGGACTACGGGTTTGATTCCCGGGATATCCCCCTGCATATTTATATTTGGGACTACGAGTTTGATTCCTGGAAGATCCCCTGCATATTTATATTTGGGACTACGAGTTTGATTCCTGGGAGATCCCCCTGCATTTTATTTTGAGACTACGGGACGGTATCCCGGGAGATCCCCCTGCACTTTTATTTTGGGACTACGGGACGGTATCCTAGGAGATCCCCTGCACTTTTATTTTGGGACTACGGGAGGGTATCCCAGGAGATCCCACTGCACTTTTATAATTGGACTACGGGATGGTATCTCGGGAGATCCTTTGATACTGCTACGAGAGTTGGACTACGGCACGGTATCCCGGGAAAGCTATTAGACAGTTCAGGAGAGGGCTACAGGATGGTATCCTGGGAGACCCCCATTGGTATTTGAGATCGAGTTGTGTTTACCCAGTGTTTCTACTTTATCCTGGTAATTATTATTATTTCGTTGATTTGCCTTATTACACTGCTGCGTTAATTATTTTTGCCAGATTTTCCACACTGTTAATTATTGCTATTGTTATATTTTTGCCTCAGTAGAGCCCTGACCTTTCCTCGTCACTACCCAACCGAGGTTAGGCTTGGCACTTGCTGAGTACCGCTGTGGTGTACTCATGCCCTTCCTGCGCATGTTTTTCATGTGCAGATCATACAGGTACCTCCACTCAGGCGCACTACCATTGAGGCGAGGAGACATATGGAGACTTCGAGGTATATCTGCAACGTCCGCAGAACGAAGAGTCTTCTTCCTTATTCTAGTTGTAAAGCTGTTATCCTATCATACTTTTGATGTTGTTATTCTGGAGATTTGAGTACCTATTGGAATTCTATTAGCCTGTGTTTCCTGTGAGTTTCCGGGTTTTGGGAGTCTGTTTCAGTTTTTGTGATATGGGTTGTATTATGCCAAGTGGCATTTATACACAGTTTTCTCTTGACAGTAAGATTTTCAGTTGTTTTCTCCCGTAAGTTAGTTTATTTTTCGCAAGTTAGTTTATTTTTCCGCAAGCTAGTGTAAATTTTGCATTTTTAGGCTTACCTAGTCGTAAGAACTAGGTGCCATCACGACATGTTCACGGAGGGCGAACTGGGGTCGTGACAATAACCCAGGGACCTTTTTTTTCTTTTCTCCTGGCATAACCCGTGGACCTCCCCGGCATAACCCGAGAACCTTTTCCTTTTTCTCTAGGCATAACCCAAGAACCTTTTCCTTTTTCTCTAGGCATAACGCAGATACCTTTTTTCCTTTCTCCCGGCATAACCCATAGACCTCCCCGGCATAACCCAAGAACCTTTTTTCATTTCTCCAGGCATAACCCGTGGACCTCCCCGGCATAACCCGAGGACCCTTTCCTTTCTCCCGGCGTAACCCGTGGACCTACCTGGCATAACCCAGGGACCTCCCCGGCATAATCTGAGGTCCTTTTTCCTTTTCTCCCAGCATAACCTGTGGACCTCCCTGGAAGGACCCAGGGACTTTTTTTCTTTTCTCCAGGCATAACCCGTGGACTTCCGCGACATAACCCAAGGACCTTTTTCCTTTTCTCGCGGCATAACCTGTGGACCTCCCTGGCATAACACAGGGACCTTTTTTCTTTTCTCCCGGCATAACCCGAGGACCTTTTTTTTTCTCCCGGCACAACCCATGGACCTCCCTGGCATAACCTAGGGACCTTTTTTCTTTTCTCCCGGCATGACCCGTGGACCTCCCCGGCATAACCCGAGGACCTTTTTTCCTTTTCTTCCAGCATAACCCATGGACCTCCCTTGCATAACCCAAGGATCTTTTTTCTTTTCTTCCGGCATAACCTGTGGACCTCCCCAGCATAATCCAGGGTCCTTTTTTTTCTTTTCTCCCGGCATAACCCGTGGACCTCCCTGGCATAACCCAGGGACCTTTTTCTTCCGGCATAACCCGAGGACCCTTTTTCTTTTCCGACATAACCCGGTCATCTTTCCAGCATAAGGCTTCACTCATTATTACCAAGGATACACAATCCTGACTTTTATTGCTTTTTATAAAGAAATAGCTTAGATTTGTGTTGCAAATAACTCACGAAATTTTTCTAGTAAAAACTGGGGCAAACAAATTTCATTTGTTTGTGTTGGTGTCTGAGCAGCTTTGACCTCACATTATTCGAGATGACCAAAAAATGAGTCTCAATCCAAAAAAAAAAGAAAAAAAAAGAAAAGAAACAAAAAGAAGTGAACTCAAAGTGCTGAAGTGGAGAAGGATGCGAATTGCTCAAGATACGATTGAAGTCACAAACTTCGCATGTCTTGCCTTGATCCAATGCTAAAGAAAGAACCAACACCTACAGCTGATGAGCATCAAGATTCTGATCGAAGTCCACAGAAGAACCAGCTAAGACTCAAGATCAAGCTTCAAGAGACTTATAGATAGAAATCTTGTTACTCGTAGTTGATAGGTTTAGCTACATTAGCTTCTTATTTTTCATTTTGGTGTAATAAGAAGTTCAGCAAGCAGTAGCAGCAACAACAACAGTGAAATCACAACTTCCTGGTAGTCCCAGCTACCAAAACTTCCAGAACTATACTGACCTAATTCCTTTATAGCCATGGATATGTAGGCAACCTCCGAAGCAAGGTTTGGTCAGACTCTTTTCAAAAATGTTTCACATGGAATGTCAAACGGCAAAAATTCCTCATAATTGCTCATTTTATCTTTGTCGAAAAACCCTTCGTGTCTCCAAGCAAAGAGGGGCAGCTGTGAGCACGTGATTTTTGCCCTATACGAAATACTCCTATAAAATCCCAAGAAATAGATTTTTTGTTAATTATTTGCCATTTTAGGAATTTTTGTAGAATTTTATTTAATTATTTTTATTTTGTGCATGTTTAAGTTTTATTTAATTCCTAAAAAATACAAAAATACATTGTATTTTCATTTAGGATTTAATTTTATATTTTTAGATTAATTAGTAAATTAGTGTTTTACAAAAAATAGAAAAATCACAAAAAATAACTCATTTTCGCATTTTTAATTTTGAGTTTTGAATTTTGGTAGTTTTTCTTTAATTTGGTATTTAATTATTCGTAGTAATTTTTATTTAGAGTTAATTAATTTGGTAGGATAATTTGTATTACGAATTATTTTAGTTTTTTATTTTTAATTTTGAAAAAAAAAGAGTTTTTAAATTAAAAAGAAATTGAAAAGAAAAAGAAAGGAAATAAAGGAAATCTGATGTTTTGGGTCATTTCAATTAGAATTCCCCCAGGCCCAAATAAATTTTTCCCACAAACCATTTCAAACTTAGCCCAATTTTGCCCCAACCCGGTCTAATCCCAACATAATTCAAACGACCCCATTTTTAATAGTCGTGATCAGGACCATTGATCTCTTCTGATCTAACGGTCTGGAACTGGGGTCTTGTTAAATATATAACTGTCTGAACCCTTACCCCCCCCCCCCCCCGCTCTCTAATCGTCTCTCTCATTCACCATATTCAGAGACACCTCAAGAACCCTAATTCGTCGCCCCATTTTCCACCGTCTTGGGCCGGCGGCGCCACCTCCAAACCACCCCAAATCCACAACCCAAAACCCTCATGGCTTCCCCATCCCAAATCCATTATCCTTTGCCTCGAATCAGACTTGAGCTCCTCGAATTTTAAATCTAAGTCGAGCCCTAAAATCCCAAAAACCCTCTAATGCGAGATTTTAGTGAGGATTTAGGTTTAGTTCGACTTTATTCGTGTGTTCTTGATAAGAACACACGATTAATGTCAAACTTGGCCAGAAAATTTAAAGGTTCGAAGGTGTTGGCATTTGTTACTAGCCGGGCAGTTTCTATGTATTTTGTTCTTTACTTTTAGATGTTTTGTTTAGTTTTTGATATGCATTTCCCTTCTCATCTTCCAATTTTTCTTTATTTTTTGTGTTTTGATTTTTTGTTTTTCACTTCTTCCACTTCCTTCAAATCATTTCTGCATGTGTTTCTTTTTGGGTTAATTATTATCTTCATGAATGAGTGTAGTATTGTTTGATTTGCCCTTTAGTTTTGGGCCTTTGAAACCTGTAGTTCAAGGAGTCCAATGACTCCGATTGGCCCCCTTCTTTCCCTTATTCCTTGAAACTTTTGTGAAGTTTCGAGTCAAAATTGGACCCAAAAGAAAAATGATTAGCCCAGAATTTGTAGACTCAGGGCAGTACGGACTTGGGTCAATTTGACCTGAATTTTTCTAGGTTTTAGAGGGTAAAATGTCACGACCCTAGTTCACCAATCGTGAACACGCTATGACGGCACCTAGTCTTCGCGACCAGGTAAGCCTGACACATCGCGGAAGTAATAACAAATTTTGAAATTTAAAATAAAAACTAAATAACATGAAAAATGTATACAATTGCCGCCTGGCACATACACTTTAATACCAAACACTGAAGTAACCTCCAAGACCCGAAAACCCACAGGCAACACAGGCTATGAAAAATCTAACACTACTCTAGTCACCAGAATAGTCTAATGCAAAGAAGGATCAAAATAACATCTAATAACTAGGGGTAAAATGAGAAGGAGACTTTGCGGATCTGCGGATGTAGCAGATGCATACCTCAAGTCCCCAATACGCTCCNCAATAAAATAGGAGGAGATTAACAATATCGAAGTCTGATGAAAACTAATGAACACAACGAAGTGATAAGACAGATCAATGAAATATAATACTACAAGACAAAACAGAAGCACAGAGTAAATACAGCAACATTTCAAGAATACCGACGAGGGTCTTCCAGGATACCGTCCTGTAGCCCTTTTCTCAACTGTCCAATGGAACTTCCCGGGNTCCCGTAATCTATATCTCATATCAATATCAAGGAATCTCCCGGGATACCGTCCCATAGTCCAGATCTCATATCAATATCAATGAATCTCCCAGGATACCGTCCCGTAATCCAGATCTCATATCAATATCAAGGAATCTCCCGGGATACCGTCCCGTAGTCTAGATCTCATATCAATATCAAAGAATCTCCCGGGATACCGTCCCGTAATCCAATCATCAATGTGCAAGGGGATCTCCCGGGATACCGTACCGTAGTCCCAAAATAAAAAATACAGGGGGGATCTCCCGGGATACCGTCCCGTAGTCCCAAAATAAAAGTGCAGGGGGTTCTCCCGGGAATCAAACCCGTAGTCCCAAAATAAAAGTGCAGGGGGATCTCCCGGGAATCAAACCCGTAGTCCCAAAATAAAAGTGCAGGGGGATCTCCCGGGAATCAAACCCGTAGTCCCAAAATAAAAGTGCAGGGAATCTCCCGGGAATCAAACCCGTAGTCCCAAAATAAAAGTGCAGGGGGATCTCCCGAGATACCGTCTCGTAGTCCCAAAATAAACAAACAAGGGGGAACTCCCGGAATCCCGCATCCGTAGTCCCAATGTGAATGCGCAACCAACATCAGAGAAATATTCAGAAATTTAAGTACAACAATACAAGGCATCAAGGAATACTGGCCTA